>MJUU01032758.1:50816-76332 GCA_002080025.1 Modiolus philippinarum | reverse complement strand
AGCAAAGCTCATTGTTGAAGGCCTCATGGTGACTTCAAGATGAAGAACAACAATAAAAGCGTTGTTCCTTTGCTTGTTTTTTACCATGTATTTGTAGAGACTTTGTCTCATGTGTATTAACTCCATATCCTTTTATTCACCACAGAGGCAGGCCGAAGGAAAGATCTTGATAGAAATCTGAAATCCGGTTTGAATATGAAAAATTGAATCAAATATATTTTGGATAGTTCGTTGACACTTGTACCCAGATGTATACCAAGATCAACTATATTTTAGTTGTAGTAACATTCAGTCATCAGGTTTAATGATATAAGTGTTTTGTTTTTACGGTATCGTTTTGTGTGTGTGTGTGTGTTAAATCCGGCATCCTGTTGGTTTGTTTGTGAGTTGGCTATTTTTCAGACGTTTTATTATTTTTCTTAGTTAACTGGAGAAAGGCATCTTTTTGAAAATTATAAAGATCTATGACACGAGATGAGATCCGAACATACCATCGTTTTTAAAAAAAATTTCCTATTAAATTTTCATGGTTTTAAGATTCATAGGGACTTCAAACAAAATTAACACCACAAACATCAGTTTTAAAGTCAAACACTTTTATCATTCTAAGTGACTGCTCTTCTTTATCGTTCACTTATTAATATTTAGCATCAAGCAAAAACTAAGGGGCGTCCTAAGCAAATGTGAAATTAACTCCAACCTGAAGCTATCCCTTACAAATTAAACGACGCTTGTGTGAAGTTACAGAAATAAGAACTTATAAATTACACAAAAAGCAGAGAACTACATTTAAAAGAGATAGCATTAAAACTACCAAGCCCACCTTTCATACCGTTGAATTAAAAAGTAGATCACGGCATTTTTGGCTACATAAAAAGTCAGTCAAATCTACCATTTTAAAATTTATCCGGCAAAACGTTTGAGTACGGCTGTCAAAATGTTTCAATTATTGATGCAATCGTCTTAAAATAAATGCATGAACTTGAAGACTTTGATCAATTTGCCATTCTACGAATAAAAAAAAAAATTATTTCAAGAAGAAAACAAGAATCCCCCGATGAATATTAGGATAGTGATAAAGCCGATATGATCTCGAAATTCACTAACCAGATCTAGAGTAATTGGGTTCTGAAAACCATTAAATACACACAAAAACACACGAGTCTTGAAATGATGTTATAAAATTATATAATAAGAACATGTAGACATGTTTATACCAAAATCTGCCAATTTGTCCAAAAAAGAATGTTCAGCTTTAAAACAACTCATAACAAGGAAAGGATATCGTTAATAAACAAGCGGACAAGGGTAGTGAAGTAGTCATCTTAGACAGGACAAATTATATCAAAAAGATGAACGACAGCTTTCAGACAAAAGATTTGACGAGAAATTACATTATCATCAAAGTTTTGATTTGGAAAAAAATAATTGCAAGCTTATAATTTTTGCAAGAAAACCCTCACATTGACTCTGTAACGTGCAGGGGGTTACCCACTTCCTACACGCCTGATGGTACTACTGTACCCGTGTATCCGTGCCAAGGTTATTTCCCTGAATTTGCTATGATTATCCCCTTAGGTAAATTGGCATGGTATTTCCTAACTGTGTTTATATTTCTAGTGTGTGCAAGGGACCATTGGACAACAAACTGGCTAAAGTTGCCTATGGTATTGGTAGTGACCCTTGGACCTTATACAGAATCAAGAAGTCACCAGCAGGAAGGCACCGCTTGTCAGGGCCTCCTTGTCTTTACCTATTGCTACAAAGAATATGTTAGTCTACTTCTTATCCAGAAATAGCCAACAACTCGTTTAATAGCATATATTTAATTAAAACTATATACTAGTATCAATTACCATTCTCTAACTATCTGTCGCATGTTTCGGTGTTGCCGAAGGGAGTCCTTATTCAGAACTGAGGAAATCTGTGAAATCATCTGCTTATATACTAGCAATGGACTAGTCTATTATTTGCAAACACCCCGCAAGGATGAGTCCATTTATAATTATCATAATTATCAAAACGTTCATCTAAACCAAGCGTTTCCATATCTTTAAAGCTCTTTCACGACGGCTAAGTAGATCACGGATTGAAAGAAGGTATCAAACTCAAGAAATTACTATCTGAAGATATCCATAATTAACCATTGAAAATATGTAAACAAAGAAAGTGAAAGTAAACATTGCAACTTAAAATCGTCTTACAGCTTGACAATACAATTTAATACAAATGAATACCATATTTTCCAGACATCTCTATTAACTCAAGAAGACTTTGAAGTGATCAACGTGAAATATTACTAATCTATTTCCTACAAATCATGCCACTGGTATTGCTTCTATAAATAGGTACAATAATATGCAAGGGCACGGGCTATCTACTCAAATGCTAATTCTAGAAACTAAAACAACTTAAATTTCGTCACAACACTATCTTCTTCATTTATCTTACTCTTGAAGATACAAAACCTGGTCGTTTCTATTTTTACTGAGGAAAACAACCCGGCAGACTTGTTGTTTCAGCTTAAAGTAAAACCCAACGAAAAAATATTTGAGTCCGTGGATATTTCTCTTAGAAAGGTTTTTGAAAATTCCTCTCAAATATCTAAGATACTACTGACAATCGGAAAAAATGGAGCAGCTATATCTCTCTCAGGATTCGACACAGGTTTTTATGCATGTAACGTCACTTTACACTTATATGCCATATGAGGATAGAATAGCAGTATGCAAAGAAGTGTTGGAGAAACAAAAAACTACGAAATCTGAATTCTGAATATCTAGTGGAAATGCTCACATTGGTTCTTAAACATTAAAACTTCACCTTCAAATATTTATAATTGTATCAGGATGCTGATACACAAGTCTCCCAAACGAACTCCCAAATCAGACTTCAGAACAAGAAACTCCCTTCAACTTCATTCATTTCAAAACACTCTGATCTTAACCGCCTTTTTCCAAATTGTCATGACAATTTTCCGCATTCTTAAATTTTTGAGACTAGAAACCAACTCTCAATATGCAACACAACCTTTCCATGAAGTTTTGTTCAATTCTGAGCACTATTAATTTTCCTGCCTTTTTGCCTTTCCATGGCAACAGTCGTCATTTTGAAATTTTTAAGACTGAAAACAAATTGCCGGTATGCTTTACAACTGTGTAAGTTTTCATGCAATTCTGAGCAGTTTTGATTTTCCCGCCTTTTTGTCGTTTCCATGGCAACGGTTGCTATTCTCATTTTTTTAAACTAAAAATAAATTCCCTGTATGCAATACAACCTTTTTGTAAGTTTTCATGCAGTTATGAGAACTTTTAATTTTCCCGCCTTTTTTCCGTTTCCATGGCAACGGTTGCCATTTTGAATTTTTTAAAACTAAAAACAAATTCCCTGTATGCTATACAACATTTCCGTAAATTTTCATGCAGTTCTGAGAACTGTCAATTTTCCCGCCTTTTTGCCATTTCCATGGCAACGGTGCCTTTTTGAAAATCCTTAGACCTTCTTGCACAACTAGACATTGGTATCTATGCTCATACTAAGTGTCATTCAGATCTGATGGTGTGGTCTCCAAGATCTGCCCCGGTTTAAGTTTCCCGCCTTTTTACCAGTTTCATTGCAACGGTGCCATTTTGAAAATCCCTAGACCTTCTTGCACAACTACACATTGGTATCTATGTTCCTTTTAAGTTTCATTAAGATCTGATGAGTGGTCTCTGAGATCTGCCCCGGACAAATTGTATTACGATTTTGTCAATTTCCCGCCTTTTTATGGTTTACATGGCAACGGTGCCATTTAGAAAATCCTTAGACCTTCTTGCGAAACTAGACATTGGTATCTATGCTCATACTAAGTTTCATTCAGATCTGATGTGTGGTCTCCAAGACCTGCCCCGGACAAATTATTCCAAATTTTTGTCCATTTTCCCGTCCTTTTTGCCGTTTCCATGGCAACGGTGCCATTTGGGACCTTCCTGCACAACTAGACATTGGTATCCATATTCCTGCTAAGTTTCATCGAAATTGGACCAGTGATCTCTGAGATCTGCCCCGGACAAATTTTTGTCCGGAAAGAAAAAGAATAATAATAAAAATAACTAGATTTCCAATTGCAAGCAATAGCTGATGTCGCCCCTGGCAGCCAATTGGTTGCTTCCATCTTGTTTGCAGTGTCAAAATCTATCTAGAAATCAATTTTCGTTGAATTCCGACAAAGTTGAAATTTTGACGTATTTTGGGCGGCCATCTTGGAAATGGCGGCAATTTTGAAAAATTTCGTCGCGTAAATTCCTTTGTCTCATCTTATCGAACATTTATGAGACATATGAGGAAATTCTGAAAAGCAGTTCCTGAGTTAATGAATCTTTAATATTTTAACGTAAAATGGCGTCCATCTTGGAAATGGTGGCCATTTTGAAAAATTTCTTTGCGTAAATTCCTTCGCCTCATCTTATCGAACATTTATGCAAAATATGAAGAAATTCTGCAAAGCAGTTCCTGAGTTAATGAATCTTCTATATTTTAACATAAAAAGGCGGCCATTTTGTAAAATTTCTTCGTGAGAATTCCTTCTGCTCATCTTACTGAACATTTATGTGAAATATGAAGAAATTCTGCAAAACAGTTTCTGAGTTATTGAATCTTCTATTTTTTAACGTAAAATGGCGGCCATCTTGGAAATGGCGGCCATTTTGAAAATTTTTTTACCGTCATGCACAACTTCACATGGTGTTCCAACTGTGTGCCAAGTATCAAGTGATTCTGTTGAGGCATCTCTGAGAACTTGCGCGGACAAAATTCTGGGAAGTAAAATAATGAAGAAAGGAAAAAAAAATAATAATAACAAAGAAACGGAACAATAACAATATGTCTCCCCGACTGCGTCTGGGGCGACATAATAATTACAATGATAACTCTGCTCGCAAAGCGAAACACAAAAGTCGCCCAAACCTCCCATGGATCGCCATCCTAACAAATTTTAATCTAATAGTTTGTTCTACACTTCATACACAACCTTGCTGTCAAATTTAATGAGATTTTGAGCACTTTTAATTTTCCCGCCTTTTTTTAGTTTCCATGGCAACGGCCGCCATTTTGAAAATTTTCAACCTCAAAATATGTTCTACACTTCCTATTCAACCTTCCAATAAAATTTCATGCAATTTGGAGCACTTTGAATGTTCCCGCCTTTTTTCAGTTTCCATGGCAACGGCGGCCATTTTGAAAATTCCAAGACCTCACTTCACATTTTGGGGATGGGGTTCCATCTTCCTGTAAAGTTTGGTTAAGATTGGACCAATAGAGAATTTGGTGGGACAAGTTCATGGCGGAAGAAAAAGAGGAAGAATAATAATAAAAAATTATAATTGTATCAGGATGCTGATACAAAAGTCTCCCAAACGAACTCCCATATCAGAAATCAGGGCTACAAATCACTTCCACACAACCTACACAACCTGTCTGTAGAGTTTTATTCAATTCTGAGCACTTTGGATTCTTCCACTTTTTTGTTCTGTTTCCATGGCAACGGAAGTCAGTTTGAAGTCTTTGACACAAAAAACCCATAATCCACACCTAAGGTAACCTTTCTTTAAAGTTTCAACCAATTCTGAATATTTTCATTTTCCCGCCTTTTTCACCATTTCCATGGCAACCGGTGCCAATCTGAAGTCTTGGAGACCAGAAACCAATTCCCCATGTCCAAAGCACTCTTCCTGTAAAGTTTCATTAAATTCTGAGCACTTTCATTTTCCCACCTTTTTTGCCATTTCCATGGCAACCGGTGCCAATTTGAAGTCTTGGAGACAAGAAACCAATTCCCCATGTCCTAAGCCACCTCCCTGTAAAGTTTCATCAAATTCTGAGCACTTTCATTTTCCCGCCTTTTTTGCCATTTCCATGGCAACGGGTGCTAATCTGAAGTCTTGGAGACCAGAAACCAATTCCCCATGTCCTAAGCAACCTTCCTGCAAAGTTTCATCCAATTCTGAGCACTTTGATTTTCCCGCCTTTTTTGCCATTTTCATGGGAACCGGTGCCGTTTTGAAAATTCCAAGACCCGTTTGCATCTTTCGGGATAAGGATCCATCTTCATGTGAAGTTTGGTCAAGATCCGACCATTAGTTTCCGAGAAAATGGTCGGACAAATTTTGAGGCGGAAGAAGAAGAACAAGAATAATAAAAATAAGAATTGAGTAAAAACAATAAGTCTCCCCAAACTTCGTTTGGGAGACTTAATAATAAGAAACGGAGCAAAAACAATAAGTCGCCAAACTTCGTTTGGGCGACTTAATAATAAGAAACAGAGTAAAAACAATGTCTCCACAAACTTCGTTTGGGAGACTTAATAAAGAGCACTTCATAAAAGTCAAAGGGACAGTAATGTGGCTTAATGGCCTATCAAATGTCGACATGAAATGAACGCTTGCCGAGGAAGAACTTGGCGATAGACATCAATCCAAATTCTGTCAATCACTCATGAAATCGAAATCTCCTTGATATTACTATCAAAGAGGAATTAATTTCCACTGATATCGACTCAACAAAGCCAGTTAATCATATATATCCGTCACCATTCATTTGCCATCCTAGACACTATTTTGATAGAATACTGTTTAGCAAAGAAATAAGCGTATTATCTAGTTGCTCATCACATAATACAAAAACGAAGACCTGAACACTGAAGACGCCATCTGAATCAAGTAAGATACACTTACAAAGTAATACAGAAATGATTCGATAGATCACGTAAGTTTAACAGAGAAGAGTTCTTTCAATTTAGAGACAACGAGGTTAATAAAAGAGTCTCATTAGTCTTTACACGTCATCTTATTCTTGTAAAAGTTTCAAGTTTGGTTCGACATCACTGCAAAAAAAAATAATATTTGCGAAAAAAAAAATATCAAAAATATGACCTTGACCACCAGTTCATGCATATTAAATTGGCACTAATTACATTATCAAAGTAACCCAATTCCTTATTTTGGAATAACGATGGTCGCAATAACACCTATCTGGCGACATTTATTTCCAAAAATCCATATCTCTTACCAAAATGACCTACATAGACACATTATGTATTGTAAAATCAGCAATAACAGTACATTATTTGTATACCCGAGGGTGTCAATCGTAGATTTGACGGAAAAAAATGCAGTTAACAGATGACGCGCATCAGAGCCTGTGAACAGGTTTTTTTGCCGTCAAATCAAAATTGACGCCCTCGGGTATTCAAATAATGTAATTGTGATTCTAATGCAATTAAACGATTCCAAGTTGTATTTTTGACTTGTGTATTTATAACCATATTAGGAACCAGACTAAACAGGGAATTTTATTTGTCCCAGGTGTGTAGATGGTAGAATTGACGGTTAGTTTTGACCAATCAAAACCTCCGTTATAGGAATATTGCATGAGAATTTAGATTTGAAGATGACCATTTCGACACATAACGTCTTTTCAGTGCAGATCAAATCAAAATATCGTGGGGACCACAAACCGAAATATATATAAAGGTTACTGTGAACAAAAGAATCTGACAGAAAAGCCAAATTCAGTTAAGGGCAGAGCTATCCTCTATAGTGTTAAAGATTTTTTAAAATCTAAATATTGCAAATTAGTAAAAATTAGACATAATTATGGTTTTACTTACAAATGATCAACAAAAATCATACCACCCCAGTGTATGCCATCTATGCTACTTAATCCATTGAATCTTAGAGAGCTGAAAAACAAATGAAAATATGAAGAAAGTTTGTTTTTGGTTTTCTGTACTAGTCTTGTAGTTAAAATGTGTTATAAGAATCACTAGTTAATTCATTACCACCTTTTTGACTAACTATGTAAGGTACTTATCAATTTATTGGTCATAATAAAGACGGCTTAGTAAAACAGGGATTATAGTCTCTTTTAAACGGAATGCGCTTCTCTACTCGCAGACTTGTTCTTATACTCCTACGAGATTGAATTTTATCAGGGAAACAATAAGTCGCATGAAATAAAAGGATGTTAGGTCCTTCAATCTCGCTTGTAGATACTTTGATGTTTTGTGCAAATAAGGCACCGTTTTTCTAGATGGATCCCGTCACAATATCTCCGTGAATAAGAGATAAAGGAAACATGAGGCTCTCAAGAGCCTGTATTGCTCACTTGGGCCACGGCTGGTATATGCAGTTAAAATAATCCCAATGTTTTTTTCGCATTATTTTCAAATTTGTTAATAGACATTGATGTTATCTTATCTTAAGTTTAATTATATTCCAGACTTCCGATAGGTCTCAAAGTTAAACTATGTTCCCCACAGGGGCCATCTTGAATGCGATGCAGACAAGCCAGGCAAATTTTTCAAACTGGAACAACTATGGCCCGTTGTGACCAAGTATGTTTTCATTATTGGGCAAGTAATTTCAGGAGAAGATCTTTTAATGTTTTCCCAATGGGTCAAATGTTAAATCTGTTCCCTGCTGGCAGCCATCTTGCATAAAGCATAGACTTGAAAAACAACTCTTTTGCACAGTGGCAACTTAAAGACTATTGTGGCCAAGTTTGGTTCCAATTGGCTAAAAAGCTTCAGAGAAGATCTTTGAATGAATTTTCCCATAGGGTCCAATGTTAAAACATTGATCCCTGCTGGAGGCCATCTTGGATATAGCGCGGATCTGAAAAACAACTTTTTTTGCAGGAGACCATCTAAGGACTACTGTAGCCAAGTTTGGTTTCAATTGGCCCAGTAGTTTCAGAAGAGAAGATCTTTGAAAGTATTTTCCCATAGGGTCCAATGTTAAAACTATGATCCCCGCTGGCGGCCATCTTGGATACATCGCGTATCTGAGAAACAACTTTTTTGAAGGGGATCATCTGAGGACTACTGTGGCCAAGTAGTTTCAGAGGAGAAGATCTTTGAAAGTATTTCCCATTAGGGTCCAATGTTAAATCTATGATCCCCGCTGGCGGCCATTTTGGATATTGTGCGGATCTGAAAAACAACTTTTTTGCAGGGGACCATCTAAGGAGTATTGTGGCCAAGTTTGGTTTTAATTGGCCAAGTAGTTTCAGCGGAGAAGACCTTTGAAAGTATTTTCCCATAGGGTCCAATGTTAAAACTATGATCCCCGCTGGCGGCTATCTTTGATATCGTACAGATCTGAAAAAACAACTTTTTTGCAGGGGACCATCTAAGGACTATTGTCGCCAAGTTTGGTTTTAATTGGCCAAGTAGTTTCAGAGGAGAAGATCTTTGAAAGTATTTTCCCATAGGGTCCAATGTTAAAACTGTGATCCCCGCTGGCTGCCATCTTGGATATCGCGCCGATCTGAAAAAACAGTTTTTTTACAGGGGACCATCTAAGGACTATGTGGCCAAGTTTGGTTTTAATTGGCCCCAGTAGTTTCATAGAAAAAGATCTTTTAAAGTATTTTCCCATAGGGTCCAATGTTAAAACTATGATCCCCGCTGGCGGCCATCTTGGATATTGCGCGGATCTGAAAAACAACTTTTTTGAAGGGGACCATCTAAGAACTGTTGTGGCCAAGTTTGGTTTCAATTGGCCCAGTAGTTTCCGAGAAGAAGATCTTTGAATGAAAAGTTTACTCCGGACAGACGACGGACCGACGGACGACGGACGGAAGACGTACGAAAAGTGATGGCAAAAGCTCACCCTAGCTATAGCCAGGTGAGCTATGAAGGGGAAATACTAAATCTTAAGATTTTTTGTACTTACGTCTCAGTACTAAAATTTAAGTTTCGAAGGTTTGTCAGACGGGTTAAAAAGTTTGTCAACTGTAGGATAATAAATCTCAAATATCAACAGAAGTTTAAAACAAAAACAAGTTTTAGCCTTGAAAAGAACCTAGCCTGACTTAGCATTTATAATAAACATGTTTTGATTATGACAAACATTTCCTTTTATACCAGATGTTGAACTAATTCTTCAATATTGATAGAGATCATTTAAGGCATTTAAAGCATATCCATAACTTCCCCACCAGTTTCACTCAAGAACTCGATGCAGAGATAGCTTTGATGAAAATGAAAAGATCTTTCTATGGATGCCTATCACACATGAAACGTAAAATAATGCATAGAGAATTAATGAAACATTACAATGGCACTGATTAACATGTATTTAACGGTGAAAAAGATTACAGGGCCTCTTATTCTATGGAGATAAAACTTATACCCTTAAAGTATGTTTTAACAAATAACTAAATACCGAAGTCACTGTGAATTTACTTTCTGCATATGCGCATTTCGACAACTTATGTCTCATCAGTGCAGACAAAAGCTAAACGTTTGGAAGACCATTAACTCAAAGATGTTTAAAAACTGACCGAGATCAAATAACCAAAGTGATCTAAATTTAAAGCCAAATCAGCTAAGGACAGAGCTTTGCATGAGGGAGATACTCCTTAGTTTTCCATAAAATTTACAAAATTTTAGATATTGGAAGTATTTCGAGGTGAAAAAAACATTTTAAAAAATAAGAAGAGCTTGTAAAATGATAAACCTCCAAAATTAGGCTAATCAAAATAAAAAAAAAAACAAATAAAACAACATCTGGAAATAAAAGCAAAAAGGGGATTTAAAATGCACCATATTTCGACATTAGATGTCTTTATCATGAGAAAAGATATAAAATGCACATATAGCCATGCTATGTAAAATATGGTATTTAAAACATAAGTAAAATTGGTGTTCGGCGAGCCAGAAGTAGAAAGACGAAAAACTGCAGATGAGTGAATGGAATGAAGAAATGAAAAAAATGTATAATATTTGACATAAAAATTTCGTAAATTTTTCGTAAAAATACACAAAATGACACAAGAATATACATTACAAATAAGACAATTCCTTGATGTTGAATCCTTGAGGTCTGAAAGTTCCAAGAAAATGGATAAATTTTAGTTCGAATACTTGAAATAAAAAAAGGATGACTGGACACATCTGCAATTGCTGAAAATTACAACTGGATGTTACAATCCACCATGGAATTTTACAGAAAAAACACAAATAAGACAAAAGACAAACGTAAACAACGATAGGAACACCGGACAGCCAGATTCGGTACCGATACAAGCAAAAACAAGCGGTATGGTAAAACCTGTTTATGGGTACCAAACTTCCCTTTCTCTGTTCCATTTCCCTACAGTATAATAAGCATATGAACAAAACCCAATACAGGTATACTACTTACTCCATGACCACAATCTTGAAAGGAAAGAAAATGATAATACGTAATTTGAAAGAGGGGTCAAGGGGTGCCGCTAATCTGCCAGCTAATCAGAGTGAATCAAAATCGTCCCCTTAATCATATATTTTAGTTTTTATTTTACCAGAGTCAATCATGATAGTTAAGTACAGACAAGGGAATTTAGTATTTGAAATCAATGTTAGCTTTATTTAATTTCAGGGCTTTGGGTAAATGATGTCAAGAATCTAAAAACTGGGGATTGTCTGTGCTTCATGGATCTATTCGTTTTCATACGAACGTCATCGACATATCCGAGATGCTGTTTATTTCCAAAAGAGCGATCACCGACAAGTTTCACCGACATAGATCATCTGGTATCGTTTGCAATCAACTACATACACTAGGTTTTCAGTAGTGTAAGTGAAACCATTTTTAGCTTGAAGACGTTAGCCGGTCCGACTACTTCATCTGTTTCCAAAGTAAAGGGACAAGTCGGACAGCGAGATTGCTTACTTTTCTAGTGCCCTTAAGCTTGTTTTTACAAGGAATTTGAGTAGAAGCACTATTAAAAGACCTAGTTACAAGATGCTGTTTTAGACTATTCCCTTTTCTGAAGGACGCAAAGGACGCAATAGAAGGCGAATCCTCAAAAACTGCAGACAAGTGTTCGCCCTTGGAATTATCCTTAGGACTGAAACTGCTTCAGTGTTTCTTTATTGTTGATAATGGAAAGGAAATGGAAGTAAAAAATTTCAGACTCAGAATCGAACTCTACATAAAACAATTGCATGTACACGTACTTGCCATCGAATCAAAGCTGTGAACTAGCAAAACGTCAAGTCTAAAACACTCCAAGTTTTAAGCTACTGAATAACAAAATACCGAAGTTACTGTCAATTTATTTTCTGCATATGCGTATTTCGACAACTTATGTCTCATCAGTACAGATATGATAAGGTTAGTAATTCTCAGGTACCGGAATTTAAAACCTATTTTATATGATACAAATCCTGTATCAGTTACTGCGTAGTTGAGACAATATTCCAATATTTTCATCTAAAGCACAATGATCTCATTCATCCCTTTGCACCTCTTCATGTTTTACAACTTAAAATAATTACAATGTTTCTGATAGAAGTATTAGTACAGTATACTCCCTTTGCACCTCTTCATTTTTACAACTTAAAATAATGACAATGTTTCTGATAGAAGTATTAGTACAGTATACTGATAAAGGCTGGAAAGAAAAGGTTCTAATTATTATCACAACACGCAGTACTACTTAAAAAACATTTAAGGACCTTGTGTCAATGGAACAGTGAGTAAATTACCAAAGGTGATATTCCCCCATGATACGTAAAGTTTAAACCGGTTCTGACCCGATAGATAATTTTTCATATTCAACGTATGTTGAATAAATCCCCGTGCTATTTCCCGCCAAATCTATTCGGAATACAATTCTCGGTGTTTATCATTTATCATTAAAGAAAAAGATTACACCATTACAATATTGTATCCACTCTTGATAGTGAAATTTATAAATTTTAAATGCTCGGCAAGCCTCGCAATTATAATTTTAAAATTTAACTATCTCCAGTGGATAAAGTAAGTGGGAACCGAACCGTTAATTCAAACGCGAACAATCCAAGGACAATGGCAATACCAGAAACAAAAAAGGGGAAAAAAACAGAAACAACATGGGTACGGCACAGAAAAGAAAAATGAAGACACACACACACACACAAAGATGAACAACACGGACCCAATAAAAAACCGTGGGTGAGATCAGGTGCACCGGTAGAGTTAGCATCTCCTGCTTCTTATAAGACACCCGCCGTGTTGAAAATGTCAAATCCGGTAGTGAAGTCAAATCCGGTAGAGGAAACAACAATTAAGCTGTAAAGGGAAAGATCTGTTGTTATGTGGGAAACAGATATCCCATAGCGGTCCACAAGATGGTGATGTCGATCGTAAAACTTCTGGAAGGATGACTTCAAGTTTTTGGTAACATACCCTTGTTGAAGTAGCCTATTTGTGCGCAACCGGGCTCTATCAAGGAAGTCACTGTATCGAACACAGGCTCTTGAATAGCGAATGAGCTGGGAGATGTAAACTCCATATGCCGACGCTGTTGGGATGTTGCTACAAAGAAAAGGGAAGTTTACTATTGGAAAGGTGAAGTCATCGCGTTTTTCGTACCGCTTAGTTTGTAGTCTACCTCTGTTGTCAATATCAAGGTGAAGGTCAAGGAACAAGGCTTATGTAGAAGTGTCTATGGTATCCTTAATTTCGAGCGCTTTTGGATAGATCAAATGAAGAAAATCACCGAAGCGAGGGTTGTTTAGCAACAAAATATCATCTATATAACGGAAGCTAAAATTGAAGGATTGTGCCAGTTTTTTATCTTTATTTTGAAGAAGCCCTTCGATGAATTCGATGAATTCAGCTTCACAAGAGTGAAGAAACAGATCGGCTAGGAGAGGTGCACAGTTTGTGCCCATAGGAATTCCGATAGTCTGTTGAAAAACAAGTCCTCCAAACTGGATAAATATATTGTCGATCAGAAACTCTAACATTTTAATCACTTCTTCCTCTGTATATTTTTTCTCCCCGATTCGGAGACATTTTTTACAAAGTAGGCTTGTTCTCTACCTACAACAATGTACCTATATCTTCGTTCACCGTTCGTACGTGAGAAACATCTATGAATCAAACCTTTCAGCCGAGATTTTAGTTGTTCATGAGGAGTAGTAGTGTAAAGTGTGGAGAAGTCGAAAGTTTTAATGCTGTTATAGTGTGATAATGATCTAGAGTTTAAGATGTCAAGTAGATCTTTTGAGTTTTTCAAAATCCACATTTCATTTACACCGCTTCTTGAAAAGCAAGTATCACAGTACTTTTGAAGGCCCTCTTTAACAGCTGTCAACATGGAGGTTAGCAATTTAAATATAGGTTTTGTAGAGCATTTGGCAGATCCAGCGATGGATCGTTCTTTGTATGGACATTTATGTAACTTAGGTACCCAGTACAAAGAGTGGAGATCTGTCTTCATACTTGGTGGAAATCCCGAAGGAAAGCAAAACAGATTTATGGTTCTGTAATATCTCCTCCTTTGACAGCGTAATAGCTGCGTAAGTCGGATTGCCGTTGGAATTATCAAAGCCTACAAATGTAGTTCTTTCTTTAAACAATTTATATAATGATTGTTGCAAATAAAAATGATATTATTTGGGGCCTCATCGGCAGGAACGACGACATATTTGTCATGAATGGAGGACAAGTAACTGGCCACATCAGCATTTTTGAAAATGATGATGCTTTAGTTCTCATTGACCCTCGTAGCTGATTGAATCGTTTAAGAATCATCAACCTCACAGCCTTAATCCACTCCGAAAGGGAATCAAGGTCTTCATCTTGTTCACGCTTAATCCATTTTCTGGCGTAGTCCTCTACCAGCATCCATAAGAAGTTTGAAATTTTGTTCCCAGTGGATGGAACGTGGTTCACGGAATTTAGGCCCTTTTGCAAGGACATCACGGAGAGACTTGTTTTCAATGATACTCAAATCTCCCGTGGAAACATGGAAATGAACGGGATCTTGTGGTATAATCTATGTTTATTCATGCCTTTCGAAATCGTCAGCTTCTTTTGTACATGACATACATAACTGTGTGAACGCTCTGTCTCATTATACAAGTTGTTTTATCCAATATAATGACTAAAAAGGTAAGCTATTTATCCGAATCTCCCTGAATTATAGAACCATAATCGAAATTAGAAACTTGATTAGTCCAAAATGTTACCAAAATACTAATACGAAAAGTTCGTTGCATACATCTGTTTTACAAAACTTTCAAATATTCTTATCGGAAAATATTTAATTATGGCTACCAGTTTCAATAGCAAGATTTCTATTACTAATTTTATTTTTTGTGAAATTGGTTATTATATGTCAATTAGCATTAAGATTTTTTTTTTGCTTCAAGGCACTCAAAGAATTAAATTTAGTTGCAAGGCACTCAAAGTATTAAATTACAAGGAAAAGAAAAAAAATGGTATTCATGTTTGTCTTCTTTACATATTGAATATGGCCTCACGTTATTCAATCAACGGAGAATTAAGAATTCGACAAAAGGGAATCAAGAAAAAAAAAGAAAAAAAAGAGATTCCAGACTATTTTTTTGCTATGCGTTTGCAATGTTGTTTTTTTCCAGAAAAGGTTTGTTCCTATCCGAGGAACTCCCCTCTGGATCCACAAATATTCATTTTCAGAATCTGTCATTTTGATACATCAATATTAATATATTACATCAGAAGTTTTTGAACATACACTTTAGAAATACAAAAATACCAAAATTGCATAAAAAACTGTCAAGTTTCGTTATGCTGTACACGTGTTTCAAGGAGTAACCTCTCAACAGCAGCATTACAATCGAATAATATGGAAAGCCATAATCCAAAAACATAGGAAGAAAAGAAGTACTCATTACCAAAAATACCGAAATAGGAAACCGAATCCACAACTAAGGACATCTACAAAATATCTACAAAGACGTGAAAATATTTGACCAAAAAATCATTCATTCTCAGGACAACAAATAAGAAGAATTTAGTTAAAATGATAATTAATTCGTGTTTCTGTGGGTTGCCGTGGTTTTAGAATTTCCCCTTTCCTCGTTCTTGCTTCGGTATTCGTTTGCTGATGTATTAAAAATGGTTTCATAAAAACTTTTATGAAAAAGATGTTGTTTACATGAAATATGAAGGGAACTACATTTTTTCCCAATCTACGAAATTAACCATCTAACAAGTTTTACTTTTAATACAACTAAATGATGTCAGTAGAAATCATTGTCCTCTCAGTAACATGTAAATATATTTTATTTTTATTAACATATGAAACATAGCGGGAAGAGCTATCGAAAAATAAATCGTAGTTGATTCACAATATGAAAAAGAAAGGAAATGGGGTAAATGTCAAGGAGAAAACATCCCATATCCAGGTTAAAACGACCCAAAACAAAGCATCTAGGGGTCACCGTACGGTCTTCAACACAGTGAGGAACCTAACACCATTTTGCAAGCCCTAAATGGCCCCCTAAAAAGGGAAAAAAGTGAATAAATCAAGGGAAACAAACCACATCCAATAACCCGAACATCAAAAAACTAGAATTTTATTAGAAGACAAGGACATGTCAAGCCAATGACCAATATATTCATTACTTGGAACAAGCGAATGACTGAAATGTTTCTTTACATCATTAAAACGAAAAATACACATACGATAAAAACACGATAAAAAACACAAAAAAAGAAAAGGAGGCCTTGGTGGCCGGGCAATTAAAGTAATTAGTTTGCCTTGACGAACATTCTAGTATTCACCTAAGCTTTTGAGTCAGGAACAGTCAGGTAACCACAAAAATGGTGCACTTGGCTTGCAACTGGACGTGAAACCTGCTTATTGTCGGTTGTTCTCACCGTTCTGCATTTCTCCATCACTAAAACAGAAATACTCGATATAGCTGAAATATTGCTGAAAGTAGCTAAACCTGACGCAAACAAACAAACCAAATGAACAATTAATTGGTATAAACCTGTATATACTTACAGTCGTCTTGTCCTGCCGAAGTTAGGATTTTTTAAGGTTGTAATTCTATTGAATCCAAAAGATCTAAAAAAAAAATTCGGATTTTTGTGATATAAAAATATTTTCCAGCTTCGGTTTCGATTTGATATTTTTATTTTGAGATGCGTTTCTAATTCTTTTTGTAAATTCTGTTATAATAATATTTAATATACATATACAATGTACTCAAATTTCGTTTGAAAACTTACAGCAGGGCGGTTTTCGAATACTACTAATCGTCTACTCAACTTCTCAGCATGTTACAATTTTTGTTGAAGTTAAAAAGTTGGTGAAAGTTTGACAACTCTTGCGGAGAAATTTCAATACTGAACAAAGTCATTTGACTTTTTGAAATATCAGAACGGTAACACGAAATGTTGTACAAGTGGAGGAATTGCCCCACTAGCTTAACCATAACAACTGCAGTATTGATTTTAAAATTTTCAGCTGCAGCAACTTACTTTTAAGCAATTAAATTTTAATGTCGAAATGTAAAAAGTATGTTGCATGAAAGCCATTTACCTCGTTGGGAAATTTCCAAGGTGAATTGTTTTGAAGTTAATCGTTTTATCGGCGTAGACTTTGCCCAATGAAACTTAAAATGGCTTATTCTATGTTAAACAGATTCAAATTAAGAATGAAGGGATATGTAGTAAATGCAAATGAGACAAAGTCTCTAGAAATACATGGTAATACTAAGCAATGGAACAACGCTTTTATTGTTGTTCTTCATCTTGAAGTCACAATGAGGCCTCATAGCAAGTCCAAGACGGTCCCTAGCATCGGTTTAACGCGGAATTATTTGCTAATTGTAAATCAACGCCATTTTCTTAGTAAAAAGCTATTAACTGTACCATTTTGTGAGGAAAATTCCCAAATTGGGTTTTAAGCAATGTCAGATTTTTGGTGCAATACACGAATTACATTTTGCACTTTACTCTGTCGATAAGTTGTGTATTCTATTATATTTCCTTCTTCATTTTTGTTCAAAGGTTATATTTACAAAACATTTTCTTGGTTTATTTCCCACAACAAGTTAACATCTTGTTGGACAATTGCCCCACTTGTATAAATATTATGTATAGAATTTATGAAAAAAAAATACTAAAATGTAACGAATTGTAGTTAACAATAAAATAAAATAAACATTCTCTTTTTCAAATGGGCGATGATTTTCGTATTTTTTCAAAATCCCAACATTTTTCTAAGAATATTATGATTTAGATTTTTTCCGACTTACAATTGGTCTATATATGGAAAAACGCTAAAATCTACGCCATCCACACTGGTAATCCTGTTTCTCGTCAAAAGTCTGTAAAAAAAGAAAGAAAAGAAAAAATTAAGAAACCATTACTTGATATTTCTATACAATTAAGGTAAATATCAACATCGATGTGATTAGTAGCAATTTTGACGTCACAAAGGGAAAGCAGTCAAATAATTGTTCCTGAATACAATTCAAAATCATCCCGTATACGACTTTTTATTTTGCAAGTGAGCAATCCGAATGCTAAATGTGTTAAAGAAATTATGATTAGAAATTAGAAACAATTATTGCATAAATTGAACATGCATAACAGAATCTGAAAAACTAGAATATAATCTGAACAAAACAGCCGTAGAAATGGAGTATTCCGAAGTGATAAAAAAATCATATAAAGTATTTAAATAAAGCCCAGTAAAACAAACAAAAAATACATGAACAAATAAGAAATCAACAAAGAAAAAAAAATACAAAAGCAAGACAGAAAAAAAAAGAAAAAAAAAGAAAAAAACAAAACAAAAAAAAACAAAAATAACAAACCAAAACAAAACAAAAAAAACAAACAAAACAAAACAAAAATAGAAAAAAAACAAATAACAAAAAATAAAACAAAACAAAAGAAANTTTTTTAGTAATATTTGTGTCTGTAAGACACATATGATGCCCCCGCTAATCACATGTTATTCTAGGTTGCACAGATTAACTATGTACCCTCTATTACAAAATCACCAAAATATTAAAAGTTGAACAATGTATATTTTTGAATAGAAAAATGAACCGAAATCAAAATACATACCACATGCACATCTTCGATAAAGGTACAAATGAACTGCAAAATAAAAGCTTCCTAGCATCAAAACTCTAGGAGGAGTTGTGTGGACAATCTGTGTACCCTCTATTAATAATTCACCCAATAAATGACTAAGTTCAACAATATGTATTTTTTCCA
Source organism: Modiolus philippinarum (assembly GCA_002080025.1). Classification (NCBI taxonomy): domain Eukaryota; kingdom Metazoa; phylum Mollusca; class Bivalvia; order Mytilida; family Modiolidae; genus Modiolus; species Modiolus philippinarum. The sequence continues at coordinate 57,307 of MJUU01032758.1, read as the reverse complement.
AAAACTCATCAAAATCAAAATCGTTCCCACATGCACATCTTCAATATAAGTACAAATTATCTGCAAAATAAACACTTCCTAGCATAAAAACTGTAGGAGGAGTTGCATGGACAAACTATGTACCCTCTATTGCTAAATCACCAAAAATGACGAAATTCAACAATGTATAATGCATATTCAACGAGCGGCGTGAATCAGATGTGGATTCTTAAAAATTCTAAAGATCTCCTTGAACAGCTCTCCTCAAACAAATAGCATTCAAACTTTTGATTTTTCTACCCTTTATACAACTCTTCCCCATAATAAACTTAAAACAGTAATTTCAGATCTGATACATCAATGTTTCTGTACCAAAAACGGAGAACGCAGGTATTCCTATCTGGTAATAGGAAAAGATAAAACATATTTTGTAAAGAACCACACTGAGTCAAACAAGAAATACAGTGAAAATGACGTGATTAAGATGCTTGAATTTTTGATCGACAGCATTTTTGTTGAATGTGGAGGCCGTGTTTTTCAACAGAAAATAGGGATTCCTATGGGAAAAAATTGTGCGCCACTTTTACCTGACCTTTTCCTTTTTTCGTATGGAGCAAAGTTTTTACAAGGGCTGATACAACAGAAACAAAAACAACTAGCCCAGACTTTTAATTTCAGCTTCAGATATATAGACGATGTACTTTCTCTTAATAACCCAAGATTTAAAGAATATTTACATCGTATCTACCCCAATGAACTTGAAATTAAAGAGACAACCGATACACCCGATTCTGCTTCATACCTTGACCTTTTGTTATTCATTGACGAACATGGACGTCTGAAATCTAAATTATATGACAAATGTGATGATTTTGACTTTCCAATTGTGAACTTTTCCTTTCTCTGCAACAATATACCTGCATCCCCAGCATATGGAGTATATATTTCACAATTAATTCGTTACTATAGAGCATGCAGTACATACAGTGACTTTGTGGAAAGAGCAAAAGCACTGTCACAAAAACTGCAGAGTCAGGGATATGTTCAGCCTTTGTTACTTTCGTCTCTTCAGAAATTCTATGGCCGTCACCACGACATCATAGATAGATATGAAATGTCAGTGTCACAAATAAAAACTGACATTTTCAGCTAGATTGGCGTCTTCCCGGATTTGACATTACCGGTTTTGACTTTACCCTGGATTGACCCATTGACAGTGTGACGGGTGCTGTGCACAGAGCAGGACATGCTTACCTTTCCGGAGCACCTGATGTCACTCTTATTTTTTGAGAGTTCAGACTGTTTCGTTTAGTTTTTTGTGTTGTATATGTAATGTTCGTGTGTTTTGTGGTCGTGTGGTGTCTTTGGTCTTCAGTCTTTTGCTGCTCTTGCTTTTGCCTTGTCTCTGGACTTTGATTTGTGTAATCTTGTGCTTTGTTCCTTCGGTATTCTACTGCCGTTGTTTTGACAAAATTTAACCAAATCAATATCCTTACCACATGCACATTTTCAACATAGGTACAAAAGATCTGCAAAATAAAAACTTCCTAGCATCAAAACTGTAGGAGGAGGTGCACGGACAAACTATGTACCCTCTATCACAAAATCACTAAAAATGACTAAGTTCAACAATGTATATTTTTGACAAAAATACAAAAATGAAAATCCTTAATACATGCATATCTTCAATATAGGTACAAAAGATCTGCAAAATAAAAACTTCCTAAAATTAAAACTGAAGGAAGAGTTGCTCGGACAAACCATGTACCCTCTATGAAAAATTACCAAAAATGACTAAGTTCAACAATGTATATTTTTGACAAAAATGCACCAAAATCAAAATCCTAATCACATGCACATCTTTAATATATGTATAAATGATCTGCAAAAAAAAATTTCTAGCATAGAAACTGTAGGAGGAGTTGCGCGGACAAACCATGTACCCCCTCGAACGGACGGACGGAAGACGGACGGACGAACGGACGGACAGACAGACGGGCGGACGGACGGACGGACGGACGGACGGGCGGACGGACGGACGGACGCACGGACGGACAATGGTAAAACAATATGTCCCCCGACTTATCGTCGCGGGGGCATAAAAAAGTTAAAAAACCAAACAAACACAACAAAAATTGAATGAAAAAATCGAACTGGAAAACCAAAAGCTGCAGGCTGTCCTAAAGTAACAATTGCCTAAAACTTTATCTAAACCAACCAATAGTTCATGGGCTAATTTACCATAAAGATATAGTCCCTGTGGTCATGTCATAAGAAAACCGTTTCTTATATTAAGTTGATATTAAATAGACATGGTAAAAGTGGCAAGATGGTCGTGTACCAAATGTTATATATCTGTACCGATTACTAATCCAAATTGGCTCCACCGGGGAACATAGTTTAACTTGCACTCTTGAGGAGGGAAAATCCTTTCATAATTGATATTGATTAGGCACCGTAACATGACGGTATTCTACCCGATAAACGATTTTACTGCCAGTCACAAAAATAAAATGGCAGTCACCTAATATTTTTTTTATGTAATTCTGGCAGTGGATTTGTAGCCATATGACCGATACAAGTTCATTTCAGCCTTTAGCTAATGTTGAGTTTTTATTTTAGTGTTTTCTTGGATGTCCATCATCCTTGCCTTTTTTTGCTTTTCTAGTTTAAGCCATTCTCTTGTCTCTGTCTGTTAGTCCCCGAGGGTGATCACCAACCCAGTATTTTACGAAAGAATATGGAGTAAATAAATAACTAAATACCGAAGTTACCGTGAATTTAAATTCTGCATAAGCGCATTTCGATAACTTATGTCTAAACGTTTGGAAGGCCATAAACTCAAAGATGTTTAAAACTGATAGAGAACAAATAACCAATATGATCTAAATGTAAAGCCAAAATCAGCTAAGGACAGAGCTTTGCAATGAGGAAGAAACTCCTTAGTTTTCAACAAAATTCACTAAAATTTAGATATTAAATGAACATGAAACCCTTACACATATGTTAACTCCAACTGCAATAATTTTAATGAACTGTATGGCAATTTCGGAAATTAATCCCTCATCAGCAGCACTAGAACCCAAACAAAGTAGCCAGTATTTCGGTGCTGACCCAAAAGCCGATTTTATTTGAAAACATGCAATATCTTGATTGAAGAAAATTTGGTTTAAACTTAAGGAGTATCTTCCCTTTGCATAGATTTATTCTAAGCTGATTTTGGCTTTCCTGTTTAGATCCTATTGGTATTTAGTTCTCTCTCAGCTTATACATACTTCGATTCATTAATTTCCAAATGTTTTGATTTTATCTGCATTGAAGATACACATGTACATAAATTGTCGGAATGCACATATGCAAAAATTAAATTCACAGTAACTTCGGCATTTTGTCATTTCTTATATCTTTAATAAGCAATGAAGAGATATGGGGTAAATACACATGAAACAAAGTCTCTACAAATACATAATAAAACAATGCAAAGGGATTACATTTGTACTTAGGTCAATCATTTTTATACTTGTAAGTGCTAGGTAACTGTCAAGTTTAAATATTCTGTATTGAAGAGAGATCATGACCAGACTATAACATGAAATTTTGCTAAAGAAGGGGTACAAACACTGGATGTTATAGTACTAAGGAGAGATTTTCGTGATGTTAGAATAGGTTGCTTTGGCCTATAATTCAATTTGAATGGATAATTTTAGATCCTTACTGCAGTATTGCCTGTGTGTAAACAAAGAAATACAGACAACTTATATCCACCGATCGCTGGTTTCTGTTGAAAAAAATAGACAGAGGGTTTGTGTTTTTACACTAGGTGCTTAAGACTAACATCTTTTAAAAGTGGATTATCCTTTCGTAAAATAATTAATACAGGAGTTTGTCTTTTATTGCAGTGTGGAGTTGGTAAAACAATTCCCCGAGGTAGAGATGTATGCTCTTTATTTTTCTTAGATAGGGTGTACTTGTATATGAGATAATATCTCATGTGTACACTTTGTTCAATTTCTATTATCTAAATTTACATAAATTCTAAAACCGAAGGATTAACTCCCTCCATCGTAGTTTTGTCCTTAGCTGTATTTGATATTAATGATTATTGGAATTTCGTTTGGTTTTATGCATTTCAAACATTTTTTGAAATAATGGATTTCCTTTGTTCGGGTTCTAGTGCTTCTGATGAGGAATTTATTTCCGAAATGGTCATACAGCTCATTAGAAATATTGAAGTTGGAGTTAACATATGTGTTATTGGCTCATGTTCATTTACTCCATATCCTTTCGTAAAGTATTCGTATTTAAACTTATTAATGACGATTTAAATAAATTTTGATGGGACATTACTCCTTGAAATATGTGTACAGCATAACAAAATTACTGTTTTTATGCAACTTTGGTATTTTTATATTTTGAGTAATACAATTCACCTTCAGATGTCATTAATAAAGTTATCTGTATAATTTTAACATACTAAAGTAAGAACCGAACCTTCAATCCAAAACGAATAATCCAAGGACAATGGCAACGTCGGAAACAACAAAGAAACAGAGACACAACATGAGTACGGCACATAAAAGAAAAATGAAGACACACACAAACAAAGATGAACAACATGGACCAAATAAAAACCATGGGTGAGATCTGGTGCACCGGTAGAGCAATATCTTCTGCTTCTTATAAGACACCCGCTATGTTGAACATGTCAATCCGGTTGTAAGGTCAAATCCGGTAGAGGAAACAACAAATAAGCTTTTAAAGGTAAAGATCTGTTGTCATCTTGGAATCAGATATCCCATAGCGGTACACATACGGTGATGTCGATCGTAAAACCTCTGGAGGGATGACTTCAAGATTTGGGTAGCATATCCTTGTTTAAGTAGCCTATTTGTGAAGATTTCGATGATAAGTATTAAGAGTTTAATGTTTGTACGAAAAATTGGAAAAGACCTTAAAATTACCATTTAGTTTTTATCTTTTAATTGCAAAATCATGTAGATGAATTAAAATACATAAATATCAAACAAATTGTGATAAGTTTATATCATATGATTGAGTACTAAGATGCTTCTGGCATTTAAATTATAATAATATAATCCCCGAAATTTATTTTCCGACAATTTTTGTGTGAATGGAAGTTACAATTTTGGTGTTTTAAATCTCACTTATGCTTCTTGCGCATTTATACAGTATTTGTAGATGGCTAATGCATATCTGTTGATAACAATTAAATTGCAAATTATCCGATTTAAACCCCATATGTATGATATATTTAACAAATTCACAGTGAATAATAGAAAAAAATAACGACTAAAAAATTCCATTGTTCATGAATACTGGCCCAAATCATAAAATTTATTCTTTTTACAGACGTTAAATCTGAACATTCGTATATATTTTGATGCTTTCTACATATAAAACAAAAAACATGGAAATATTTTTTTCATTTATATTCAAAAACTGGCAAAGCCTTGGAAATTTTTCGCAGTATTTATTTGGGGAAGGTGTAACATTTCTTGTATTTTCAATCACACTGACCCTTTCTTCTACATAGGTTCAATGTTTTATTATAGCCATTGCATAACTTATAATGGAGCTCATACTCTGACTGCTTTGTTTCGAATGTTGTAATTTTTGTTTCTGTGCTTTTTGTCTGTCTAGCGTCGTTGTTTTGTATCTGGCGTCATTGTTTTCTGTGTTCTCGCTTTGGCCAGGCCTCTGGACTTCGATTTTTGTAAATTTCACCCCTTTGTTCCTTCGGTATTTTACTGCCGTTGTTTTATAAAGCTAAAATCAAGTTGAAAAGATTTATCGATTTAAAAGTGAATTTCGGAAAATTCTAAAATGCTGAAAATCCCCATTTTTCATCAATTTTCGACTGAATGTTAGGTTTAATTCTACAAACGTGAGTAGAAATTGCATTTTATCATATTATCCTTGCAAACTTTATATATATACCACATTTTATATTCGACAGTCTGCAAAACTCTCCCATTTTTTGCAATTAATATTGGGGGTAAAGGTAGGTTGTATGTACCTTGTAGTTTACTCAGTAGTATAAGGCAAAAGAACAACAAAACATAGTCAAAAACGAAATATTCAAAGATCTTTTCATTTGGTCTATTTGAAAATAATACCTTTCAAAGACACTTTTGTAAGCTTTTGGGGAAACAGAAAATTAAAGATAAATCAATACCAAAATATAAGGGATTGGTGGGATATTACTAAAATAAGCAATGAAGGGATATGGAGTAAAATCAAATGAGACAAAATCTCCATAAATACGTGGGAAAAACAAGCAATGGAACAACGCTTTTATTGTTTTTCTTCATCTTTTAAATAAATTTAAGCTCTAAGTTTAAATAAAAGCTTTGTGTATTGAAATATCTACATAGTTAAATGTAAATTGAAAAAGATTGAAAAACATGGAAATTGAATTAGAAAAATTAAAGATGAAATTGCCAAATACTATGAGAAGTCGTACATTAGAGCAAAACATAAAGGATATTTAC
>MJUU01032758.1:16923-50805 GCA_002080025.1 Modiolus philippinarum | reverse complement strand
AAAAAAAAAAAAAAAACAAAAACAAAAACAGAAGCTGCCGTGTAAAGGTCAAAATGTAAATGGGATGAAGATGGTGAAAGATCTTCAATTTTTTTTCAAGTGGAAAAAAAGTAACGGACAAGAAAAATTGTGGTATAAAATTAAGTGTGAAGACGGATATCTTAAAACGGATATTGAGTCAATATTAAATGAACAACTGGAGTTTTATGGGAATCTTTTTGAATTTGAGATTGGAAAAGGGAAATGGCTAATTCAATTCATTGAAAAGAGAATCGATTTAAATGAAAAATTGGAACTTGAAAAATATTGAGCAGAGTGAAATTTACTAAGCGATTAATTGCCTTAAACGCAATAAATCTCCTGGAGAGGATGGATTAATATAAGAATTTTATCGGATATCTTTGGACGTTATCAAAAATGAATTTATTCAACTTATTGATATTTTTTTCCGTGGGAAGTCTTCGTCAGTCTCAGGGTAAGGCAATAATTTCTTTTATATATAAGGGGGAGAACGTGAACTTATAAAGAATTAGAGACCATTAAACATGTTGAATTGCGATTATAAAATAATCGCAAAAATAATTGCAACAAGACTAAAATGTGTTTAATCCAAAATAATAATTGCTAAAATGAAACTTACAAGGAGTCGTCATTAATTTATCTTAAGGATGTATTCTCCTGAGGTTTCAGCCTCGTTGAAATCTTGTTTATGAATAAATCTTAAAACTTGCCGTATGAGTTGATATATATTATATAATGACCCTCCCAGATTGTGTCAAAAAATTCTGTATCTACGACCATTAGTTTTCGAGAAATGGAAAATTCTACTTTTTTTACAGCCGATTATTTTTTGAACCTGAAAATATCTCAATTTTTGCAAATTGTGTTGAAAAAAACTAAGGAGTATCTCCCTCATGCAAAGCTCTGTCCTTAGCTGATTATGGCTTTACATTTAGATCATTTTGGTTATTTGTTCTCTATCAGTTTTAAACATCTTTGAGTTTATGGTCTTCCAAACGTTTAGATTTTATTTGCACTGAAGAGACATAAGTTGTCGAAATGCGCATATGCAGTAAGTAAATTAACAGTAACTTCGGTATTTAGTTATTTGACCAAATTTGACCATTGATCTTGGTCAGAATTTAGCCGATTTTTGGATAGGGGTAATAAAAATTTATTTTCAAGAAAAGTATCCATCTTATTCATATGATTCTTTTTCTAAGTTCTTCAAGATATAATTGTTCAGCTATTTAAACAAAAAGGGTGAGTTCTGACAATGTAGTTGATGGGAATTCTGAAAAATCTAGACTTTAAAAGATTTTACGAAATTTTGAATTTTTTTTTTTGAATTTTGACCAAAAAAGCAACATTTTCTTACAAAACTTTCTTATATCAACACGGAGATATGTTTTTTATCATTGATATTTCTTCAGACTCTTGAGATCTAACAATCTGAAAACTTTGAGAGAAAACTTGATGCTAGAAGTTGATATTTTAGCCCCAAATGGTCCCAAAATAGGCCAAAATTGATGAAATGTGCTCAAAATCGTCAAAAATAGGGGTTTTCAAATGACTATGGCACAAAAAATGCACACGGACATTTGGTTTTTTCTTCATAAACGATATTTTCAGGGTCCTAGCATTGATAAAATGTAGGTTTCGGGAAAAACTTGATACAGGAAAATCTGGACCCCTCAGGAGAATACATCCTTAAAACAAATATATCTCTAAGGTCTAGAAAGCTGAGCTTCAAGAAAAAAACAAGTGCTCATATACTCCTCTGGTTATTTGTTCTCTATCAGCTTTTACAACATTTTTGGGTTAATTGACTTCCAAATGTTTTGGTTTGATCTGCACTGATGAGACATAACGGTTGTCGAAACGCGCATATGCAGAAAATAAATTAACAGTAACTTCGGTATTTTGTTATTTATTACCACTGGGCCGATGACTCTCTGCTGGTGGACTGTTAGTCCCCGATGATATTCATCAACCCAGTAGTCAGTACTTCGGTGCTGACTCGAAAACCGATTTTATGAAATATGCAATATCTAAATTTTATAAAATTTTGTTTAAAACTAAGGAGTATCTCCCTCGTGCATACAATGTAGCTCTATTCTTAGCTGAATGTTGGCTGTTCTATTTAGGCCCTTCTGGTAATTTGTTCTCTATCAGCTTTTACACATTTTTGGGCTAATGGACTTCCAAATGTTTTGGTTTGATCTGCACTGATGAAACATAAGTTGTCGAAATGCGCATATGCAGAAAATAAATTAATAGTAACTTCGGTATAATGTTATTTATTACCACTGGGCCGATGCCTCTCTGCTGGTGGACTGTTAGTCCCCAAGGGTATTCAGGAGTCGGTACTTCGGTGCTGACTCTAAAACCTATTTTTTGAAATATGCAATATCTAAAATTAATAAAATTTTGTTTAAAACTAAGGAGTATCTCCCTCATGCAAAGCTCTGTCCTTAGCTGAATGTTGTCGAAGTGCACATATGCAGAAAAGAAATTAACAGTAACTTCGGTATTTTGTTATTTGTTAGACATCAATAATTTTGTTCTAGCTCTACGCGAAACTTAAGAGGAGGCATCACCAAGTCGTCTTTATATTTCTCCTAAATCCCTAATTGACGACTGGTTCAGTGCACTTACAGAGTGCACATGGCATGGTCAATGATATTTAAACTGCATCGATTCGAATCGCACAGAAGGACACATTAAAAATATGCTGTTGCAGATTTAACTTGGTTTTGCTGAATTTTAGATGTAAAGATAAATACTTTCTTACATGCTTACCCTTCCGGAGCACCTGATGTCCTTCCCGGTTTCATGGGAGTTCACACTGTGAGTGCCTTAGTTCTTAATGTTATCTTTTTATTTCCTTGCATTGTAGCTGTCTCCTTGTTTTGTCTTTGTTTTTATCTGTTACCGTTTTGCCGTGTCTTTGGACTTCGATTTTTGTAGTCATCGCTTTCCTTGTTCCTTCGGTATTCTACTGCCGTTGTTTTCTCTCAAGCCCTTTTTATTTCTATTTCACTCTATTTTTTAAAGGACATGTAAATTTGTCACACATTCTTATATTACTACATACATATATTTGTTTGACTATCACATGTATGAATATCTTGTCCCCTGACACCTCTGTCCCAATTGTAACTACACTTGGCCACACCACTAAAGTTGATTTATAAAAGTCGACTGCCTAAGTTGAATTGGACTCATCTTTTTAGGGATCACAGACATATTATTTTTGTTTTTGGGGTCAACCATTTGTATGTCGTCTGTTCACATGGGAAGTAAAAATGAGCAAAATGCAGATGAACTGGTTTTTCTCAGCAAAACTATAGGGAACATATGTTTTTCGTGGACTTGATCTACAATGCCTTGGTTTGCAGAGGAAAACTATTCCTCCCACGAGTTTACTCTTCACAAACTCATTGTATGTATTTCTAATAGCAGCCTCACATTTGCTGTAGGAAAGTATAGTTTAGTTCAGCAAACCCTGATTTCCTAACATTAAAACTGGTTTTTGCATAGGAAAATTGAATTTCTCGGAAGAGCCCATTTTGCTTATTCGATGCTCAGTTGTGTATGTAATTCTGTGAAAAAAATGTAGAACAGACGAGTTTAGTCCTAGAAATCCTGATTTTGTCTTCCAGGAAACATAAAAAAAATCCTGATTTTGTCTTCCAGGAAACATAATAAAATTATTACTAGGGTCACCAACAGAATAGATTTTTATAAAGATAATTATATTGAGTCACCTCCTAAGCTGTCTGTAAAAAGAATTTAGTCAAAATTGAAGGATCTTGGTCAAACATGTGTGTTTGTACCAGTTGACAAAGCTTCCAACAACGTTGCTATCGTTTGAAAGAAATATTATATCGATGTCCAACAAAACGAACTGGACAAGTCAGACACTTTCAAACGTACCGATTGGGACGTTAACCCAACAACATTATAAGGATACAGAAATGCTTAAAGTTCCACCTAAAGATAGCACCTTGCCTACCATGTACTGGATTCCTAAGCTTCATAAAAATCCCTTCAAACACCGTTTTATTTCGGCATCTAGTAAGTGTTCTACTACTAATTTATCCATCCATTTAACTAGTTCACTTACATGTATAAAGGAGTTGGTTGTTAAATACTGTGAAAAAACTTATCAAAACTCTGGTGTAAATTACTTTTGGAGTGTTAAAAATTCAATTGAAGTTTTGGATAAACTACAATCTTTTCAAAGACCAGTCTCATCCGTCGATAGTTATGATTTTTCCACACTTTACACTACTCTTCCACATAAGTTGATTAAGTCAAAATTGGGACAACTTATGAAATGGTCTTATAAATTTTCTGGTCTGCAGATTATTTGTTCTAACAAAAAACAAGGATTCTTCTCTAATATTTTATACAATAATTATTGTTCCTGGACATGTGATGACATGATTGATGCACTCAATCTTATGCTGGACAACATTTTTGTTCGTTTTGGCAACACTATTTATAAACAGGTCATAGGTATTCCCATGGGTACAAATTGTGCACCACTCATTGCAGATCTTTTTCTGTTCTGTTACGAAGGAGATTTCATAAAAACACTTCAAAACGGAACCATACAAAACAGTGATAATCTTATTTCTATTTGCAATAATAACAGCAGGTATATTGACGATATCCTTACTATTGACAATCCCCAGTTTTTAGATTTTGTAGACATAATTTACCCACAAGAGCTGAAATTAAATAAAGCTAACAATGATTCCAAATACTGCCCTTTTCCACATCTAACTATCATTATTGACGGCAAAATAATAACTAAAATATATGATAAAAGAGATGATTTTGATTTCACTATAACTAACTTCCCTTTTCTTGACGGCGACGTTCCTCAAGCTACATCATACGGGGTGTACATTTCTCAACTAGTACGATTCGCACGTGTTTGTTCTACTCTTGACGATTTTAATGAACGTAACCTTATAATCACAGCAAAACTTTAACAACAGGGTAATAGATTTCATAAATTATTGAATACCTTTAAGAAGTTTTATAACAGATATGAATATTTAATATCTAAATATGGCGTTACTCGCAAACAGCTTATTACTAAGGGCATTTCTAATCCCCGTTTTTACGGTAATGTTGTTAAAAAATGCCAGAAACTAATTAAAAATCCAGAAAAGCTTGGACGTAACTAACATTCTTTGCGTAATAGGGGATATTGACAAGATACTCTGCTTGCATCCGTTAAACTAGCTTTGAGATCTAGTGACCTGAAAATTTTACATACATACTGGCCTCTCACTGATACTGCCGATGTCTACTGATATTTATGATGATTCTTTACTAAATCCTGCGGAAAGTTTTGAGTTTGATTTTTCTTCCGTAGTGCGACAGTGTTCTACCAGCAGATTAGGCTTCTTTAGCTAGCCGGCAGATTAGCGGCGAGCACCCCTTGACCCATCTTTCAAAATTACGTATTGTCATATTCTCTCCTTTCATGGAGTTAGTAGTCTACCTGTATTGGGTTTTATTCGTATGTTTATTATACTATAGGGAAACGGGACAGATAAAGTGGAGGTTTGGGTACCCATAAACCGGTTTAACCCTACCGCTGGCTTTTGCTAGTGCCGGTACCAAGTCCGGCTGTCCCGAGTTGCTATAGTTGTTTACGTTTGTCTTTTGTCTTATTTGTGATTTTCCTGTGTATTATTTCCCTAGCAGATTGTGGCAAGTAATTATAATTTTCAGCCATTGTAGGTGTTTCCTGTTGTCCCTTTTATTTCATACTTCCCCGACAACACATCGGATCAAATTACAAGTAAACCACAGTGGATTGCTGATCACATTGCATACATTATCAAACTGCGCCATAAAATTGCTGCAACCTTTTTCTTCATATGACCCTTTTTGACTTACATTTGGGAAAATGAAGCGGTTAGTGTCATTTCCCTTTCATTATAGCAATGAAAGGATATATAGTAAATGCACAGTTCCACGAAAAATTCTGTACAAATACCTGGGGACTTCAAGATGAAGAATAACATTGTTCCCTTGCTTTGTTTGAACATGTATTTCAGAATATGTGCATACTCTGTATCCTATAATTTTAGTTACAGATTGGAGTTTCTCTTTCCTGTGGTATGGAATCCGTGATAAAACGATTCAACGTGCCAGGATGTTTGCTCTCAATATTTCAGTTATTGTGCTTCATTCTTTCAAATTGTGGCATTGTACATTTGGTAACCTAGATTTTTTTCTCTCTCGCCATCTGCAATCTCCTTTTTTTAAATAGACCGAGTGCACTGTGGTTGGTTAAATGTTGTGATAGTCTCTTCTTGTATAGTGTTTTTGTAGGACAACAATGGAAAATGATTTTAAGATAAAATTTGTCAGTTATTTTTTTTCTATGCCCCCGCCATTAGGCGACGGGTGCAGTATCAGTTACCTACGTTTATACCGTAAGGCATTCAGATTGTACCACCCTGAAGCCCTTCTGTGCAGCCTGACGCGTAGACGAAGGCTGTACAGTGGTGCTGAAGGGTGCTGAAGGGTGGTACGGTCTCAATGCCTTCGTAGAAGTGAAATAGTATTCCCTTCATATGAACGAAAACAAAAACAGTTTGTGCCTTTCTTCATATAATATTAAGCAAGGAATGTGTGTTTAAATTTTATTTAAATTGAAATTTATCATCAAAACAACTTTTAACTCCTACTAGTACATATTTTTGAAGAAATTCCAAGGCTTAACAGGCTGAACTAATGGGACGAAACTACGTGGGCGAAACGACTTATTTGTACATTTATTCAGTAAACTTATTATTGTGTCCGATTTAAGGCAAAATTGACATTCTCAGTTGCATAAATAACGGACTAAACGCAAAAATATCGAGCATCAAGCAAAATTGTCGGACAAAAAGCGTCGGAATGAACACAAAAGTTTCGAACATTAAGCAAAATTGTCGGACGAAAAGCAAAATCGGACAAAAAGCGACGGACAAAAAGGAAATCGGACAAAAGGCGTAGGACTAAACGCAAAAGTTTCGGACATTAAGCAAAATTGTCGGACAAAAAGCACTGTATCAATCGGACACTTCACATAAATGACTCATTAATCTTTATTATTTATCTGATTTTAATTTCAATGGGCATCCTGGTGAAATTTGGAAATTCAACTTATTATATATTTTCATGTAAATAGAACAGTTTATTTGCTTTCATCGATATTGCATGCTCGTTTAATGACCTAGCTAAACAGGCTTATATTTTGATGAATTGAACTTAGGAATGCAGGCTTTAGACCACTAAAATTGACTGATATTATTCAAACGTTTTTCATCTTCAACATTATTCACTGGACAGTGCATACAATTTGTGTCATGGGCATTTGGTTCTGTTATGTTTTCATCGAAATACATGTAGGTAATTTAAATTGAACCTTGTAGCATTATATTGCGAGAAAAATTCATAAAAAATGCAAAACACGGCTTTCCTCGAGTTTTGCTGTCAGCAAACTCTGGTTTCCTGGACTTAACTAGAATTTCCTACAGCAAATATGAGTTTCGGCTTAGCGCAGCAGACTCTCAACCCTTAGTACATTGACAGTGGGGGTTCGAATCCCACTGGAATCAACAAAAAAATTAATATTTAATATTATAAGACTTAGACTGAGAATCAACAAAAATTAATATTTAATATTAAAAGACTTAGACTTAGACTTTGGCTTTGGTTTGATAGAAAAATACATTACAGGCAGATGACTCAAGCCTAAATGATTAATTTCATTTTTTTTAAACAGAAGTACCCAAAATTGCAGTTAATTAAATATCACTGTTTCAGGGGTTCTTAAATTGGTGGTTACAAGTTCTATACATATAAATTCGATTGAAAAAAAATGCATTTCGTGGAAAACTTAATTTCGTGGTTTTAGGAAACCACGAAATCCACAAAAATTGGAACCCCACGAACAATAGTACTTTCACAGTAATATAAATTTAGTTTCAACAGATGACGTTTTTGACAACATGTATATCTTCAGTGCAGATAAAGTCAAAACTTTTGGAAGACCATAAACCGAAACATATGCAAAACTGCTAAACTGATAACAAAGCACCCCTATGACCCTAAAAGGAAAACCAAATTATTTATTTTAATTTCAAACAATTTTACAAACATTTAGATATCACTCTTTCAAATGTTTGCATTTTTTATTTATTTTTTTTAATTTCAAATTTGTTATTCCTTCCACCTGTTTATTGCGCCCACATTTAATATTTTATTTTGCCAAAAGTTTTCTTACTTTTAGTTATAGTTAAAGTATGTTTCAGAGTAATTCATTGAATTAAAGTGCTTCGTAAGAAAAGGGGTGGTCAAGATGCCTGAGCGCGTAGCTTCCATTGACATTATTTCTTCTCCAAAATTACGCCATCGCAGGTCACAGGGCCGAAGAGTGAATTACAAAATAAAAAAAACAAACGTAAAAACCTAGTAAATGTTAAAGATTTGTATACCGTTTTCAAAAACAATGGGCGGCATGGATTGTTTACTAAACTTTGCTCAATTTCTGTTAATCAACTTTACAAAATCTCTTTAGAATATGATACCATGTCTGTAAATAGCCCAATCTATGAATGTTCGAAAATTATTGATGCTTTCTGCTATCATCGGCTTTATCTGAGAATTGACAAACGCGATGAACATGTCAAACAATTTTTGAAAATTAAATATATAAATAAAGGAATTGATTTAATCGACATCGCGGGCATTTTTCGGGACCCAGATATTCAAAAACTTGTTCCCGTTTACTTTGACAACCAGGACATGTCTGTCATTTCCTTTTCTTACAAAAAAACCTACTAGAAGTATTTTTTCTAAACTCTTCTATAACCTGTGATGCTAATTTCGAGCAGAACTACCCCAGAAGTTGAGACTGTTCAACGTCACCATATTGCTATGACATTAAAGGGGAACTTAGAAAGTTCTTTAGAAAGAGGCCTAAATATCGCCCACCTTCGAAAATTAACTGGCAAGCATGTTTTGATATTATTAAAGACGCAGTTGCCGATTATTGTTTAAAATAGCACAAACGAGAAAGTGCAGACAAACACGCACTCAATATGTTCAAAGATAGAATTATTACAAAAGTCACCAACAGAATAAATGTTTATAAAGATAATTATAAAGAGTCACCGCCTAAGCTGTCTGTTAACAGAATTAAGTTAAAATTAAGAGATCTTAGCAATAAATATGTATTTGTACCAGTCGATAAAGCGTCCAACAACGTTTCAATAATTTGAAAGAAATATTATATTGATGTCCAACAAAATGAATTGGCAAAGTCTGACACTTTCGAACGTACTAATTTTGACGAAAAAACATTAACTAAACAGCAATACAGTTATACAGTTATGCTCCAAGTTCCACCTAAAGATAACACCTTGCCTACTATGTACTGGGTTCGTAAGTTTCACAAAAATCCCTACAAACATCGTTTTATTTCGGCATCAAGTAACTGTTCTACTACTAATTTATCCATCAATTTAACAAGGTCATTTACCTGTATTAAAGAGTTAGTTATCAAATACTGTGAAAAAAACTTATCAAAACTCTGGTGTAAATTACTTTTGAAGCGTAAAAAATTCCACTGAAGTTTTAGATAAAATCAAATCAATACAAAGACCGGTTTCGTCTATTGACAGTGATGATTTTTCTACACTTTATACAACCCTTCCACATAAATTAATTAAATCAAAATTGGGACAACTTATTAAATGGTCTTTCAAATTTTCTGGGCTACAATTCATTTGTTGTAATAAAAAGCAAGGATTCTTCTCTAACATCACTTACAAAAATCTTTGTTCCTGGACATGCGATGACATGATGATGGCACTGAATCTTTGCTAGACAACATTTTTGTTCGTTTCGGCAACATCGTCTATCGACAGGTCATTGGAATTCCCATAGGTACAAACTGTGCACCTCTCATTGCAGATCTTTTTATGTTCTGTTGCTACGAACGGGACTACCGGATGGAACCACACAAAACAGTGATCAACTTATTTCAATTTTCAACGATAACAGCAGGTATATCGACGATATCCTTACTATTGACAATCCCCAGTTTTTAGACTATGCCGACCTCATTTACCCACAAGAATTAAAACTTAATAAAGCAAACAATGATTCTAAATACTGCCTATGTCTCGATCTAAGTATCATCGTTGACTCTGGAAAGATTAAAACTAAAATTTATGATAAAAGGGATGATTTTGATTTCACTATTACTAATTTCCCTTTTCTGGATGGCGACGTTCTTGCAGTACCATCATACGGGGTGTATATACCTCAACTGGTACGATTCGCACGCGTCTGATCTACTCTTGACGACTTTAATGAACGAAGCCTTACTATCATATTCAAACTATTACAACAAAGTTACAGATTTCATAGATTGATAAACACATTTACGAAGTTTTATAGAAGATATGAACACTTGGTATCTAAATATAATGCGACTCGGAACCAGCTTATTACTAAAGGCATTTCTCATCCTTGTTTTTACGGAAATGTTGTTAATAAATGTCAAAAATGATAAAAAGTCCGGAAAAACTGGGACGTAACTTACACTCTTTACGTAATAGGGGACATTGACCGGATATTCTTCATGATTCCGTTAAATTGGCTTTGGGATCCAATGACATGAAGATCTTATAATTATACTGGCCTGTCACTGATACTGCCGATGTCTAATGTAATCCATGATGATTCTTTACCAAACCATTTGGGAAGTTTTGAATTTGATTATTTTTCCGTAGTGCGACAGTGTTTTACCAGCAGACTAGGCTCCTTGAGCTAGCCGGCAGTTTAGCGGCGAGCACTCCTCGACCCATCTCTCTAAATTACGTTTTGTCTACTCTTTCCTTTTCAAGATTGTGGTCTTAGAGTTAGTGGTCTACCTGTATTGGGTTTTATTTGTATATTTATTATACAATAGGGAAACGGGATTGAGAAAGGGGAGGTTTGGGTACCCATAAACCGGTTTAACCCTAATGCTGAGGGCTGTTGCCAGTGCTGGAACCAAGTCCGGCTATCCCGAGTTCCTATCGTTATCTATGTTTGTCTTTTGTCATTTTATTGTTTTTCTTGTGCAGTTCCCTGGTTGATTGTGACATGTGATTGCAATGTTCGGCAAATTGTAAGTATTTCCCATTATCTTTCCTTCGTTAATTTCATCCATATTTTCATGTATTTAAATTAAACACAGAAAATGAAGGGAAACTCTTGTGAGATATCTTTCCCACCAAAATTCTGACTTCATTTTTAGCAAAAGTCTTACATGGATTTTCATTTTTTTTCAATTTGTTGTTCTATCCAATTTTCACAGACTCGTACCCCTGGATTTAAATTGTCCACTCTTTTTTATGAAGGAAATCCTCGTACATCTGTAACAGGTATCGTTATTAGAAAATCCTCCCTTAATACTTACAGTGTCTTAATCTTTACCAGACCGTCCCATGTCACATTCTTTAATTCTGTAATCTGATTACCATACAGACTCCTGTAGTTAATAAAAGCGTCAAAAGTGTATCATTTTACAAATCAGAAATATATTTGCGTTGATGAAAATAACATCACAGGTCATGTCTTTTATTAACTTTCTTCTTTATTTTTATCATCTTATAGAATTAAATAATACATTGTAAATTCTGAATATAAATTCATAAATATCCTTTGTAGATATAAAATAATTTTGAATCTGATGCAATTTTTTCCGTTATACAATCTGATTAAAACAATAATTGAAATATCGATACTAAACATTCCCAAACACGGATTGATATAAATCCAGGTAATCGAAAATTCCAAAATGTTTGGGGTCTAGTGCTGCTGATGAGGAATAAATTTCCGAAATGGCCATACAGCTCATTAAAATTATTGCAGTTGGAGTTAACATATGTGTTATGGTCTCATGTTCTTTACTCTATATCCTTTCGTAATATATTTAATACAGAAGTTTGTCTTTCATGGCAGTGTGGAGTTGGTAAAAAAATTCCCCGTGGTAGAGATGTATGCTCTTTATTTTTCTTAGATATGGTGTACTTGTACATAAGATAATATCTCATGTGACACTTTGTTCAATTACTATTATCTAAATTTATGTAAATTCTAAAACCGAAGGATTAACTCCCACCATCGTAGTTTTGTCCTTAGCTTTATCTGATATTACTGATTATTCGGATTTCGTTTGGTTTTATGCATTTTAACATTTTTTGAAATAATGGATTTCCTTTGTTTGGGGTCTAGTGCTGCTGATGAGGAATAAATTTTCGAAATGGCCATACAGCTCATTAAAATTATTGCAGTTGGAGTTAACATATGTGTTATGGTCTCATGTTCTTTACTCTATATCCTTTCGTAATATATTTAATACAGAAGTTTGTCTTTCATGGCAGTGTGGAGTTGGTAAAAAAATTCCCCGTGGTAGAGATGTATGCTCTTTATTTTTCTTAGATATGGTGTACTTGTACATAAGATAATATCTCATGTGACACTTTGTTCAATTACTATTATCTAAATTTATGTAAATTCTAAAACCGAAGGATTAACTCCCACCATCGTAGTTTTGTCCTTAGCTTTATCTGATATTACTGATTATTCGGATTTCGTTTGGTTTTATGCATTTTAACATTTTTTGAAATAATGGATTTCCTTTGTTTGGGGTCTAGTGCTGCTGATGAGGAATAAATTTTCGAAATGGCCATACAGCTCATTAAAATTATTGCAGTTGGAGTTAACATATGTGTTATGGTCTCATGTTCTTTACTCTATATCCTTTCGTAATATATTTAATACAGAAGTTTGTCTTTCATTGCAGTGTGGAGTTGGTAAAAAAATTCCCCGTGGTAGAGATGTATGCTCTTTATTTTTCTTAGATATGGTGTACTTGTACATGAGATAATATCTTATGTGACACTTTGTTCATTTACTATTATCTAAATTTATGTAAATTCTAAAACCGAAGGATTAACTCCCACCGTCGTAGTTTTGTCCTTAGCTTTATCTGATATTACTGATTATTCGGATTTCGTTTGGTTTTATGCATTTTAACATTTTTTGAAATAATGGATTTCCTTTGTTTGGGGTCTAGTGCTGCTGATGAGGAATAAATTTCCGAAATGAAATTTCCGAAATGGCCATACAGCTCATTAAAATTATTGCAGTTGGAGTTAACATATGTGTTATGGTCTCATGTTCTTTACTCTATATCCTTTCGTAATATATTTAATACAGAAGTTTGTCTTTCATGGCAGTGTGGAGTTGGTAAAAAAATTCCCCGTGGTAGAGATGTATGCTCTTTATTTTTCTTAGATATGGTGTACTTGTACATGAGATAATATCTCATGTGTACACTTTGTTCAATTACAATTATCTAAATTTATGTAAATTCTAAAACCGAAGGATTAACTCCCACCATCGTAGTTTTGTCCTTAGCTGTATCTGATATTACTGATTATTCGGATTTCGTTTGGTTTTATGCATTTTAACATTTTTTGAAACAATGGATTTCCTTTGTTTGGGGTCTAGTGCTGCTGATGAGGAATAAAGTTCTGAAATGGCCATACGGCTAATTAAAATTATTGCAGTTGGAGTTAACATATGTGTTATGGTCTCATGTTCATTTACTCCATATCCTTTCGTAAAATAAAAAATAACTTCTGTTTTCTGCGGATTAAAATCAACCAAAAATGTCTTTGCCAAACTGTAACAGTATTTCAGGCGACGATTTAATATGGAATGAAGGAAATTTCCCTCTCGTTATTTGTCTTAAAATTACAGGAAGTTTAAGCATTTATGGCATAGATATAATATCAAATGTTCAAAATGTGCCTTTCCTGTAGATCACCGTAAACGTAGTGAAGCGGTTTGAGAGTGCTGGGACGCATTTGTGATCTAACCCTTTTACCCTCGTCATTTAGTATCCTACCCCGATCTAAGTTATCTCCCTTTCTTTTGTATACTCTTGAGTCCCTGTTTTGTCAATCTACTAAGGCTGGAGATTCCGCGTGTTACAGTTATAACAAGTGTAAGAACTGTGGAAAGACCGTCAACAGAAGAATGGGAGAGCACACATGCGCACTTATCCATTGAAAAACATGTAACGATTTTTATCCAGAAGGGCATCAGTATTTTATGCTACTTGCCAATATGCAAAAGAAACAGAAGAAACAGACATACATCTTTTGATTTCGAATATACCCAGTATGATCTTGTCCAGTGCGATCAAGGATACAAACAAGACAAAACCGGTAAATGTTCAACACCAGCCGATTCTGATCAATAAAAACATCACCTGTGAGGAATGTGGGAAAAGCGAGCTAGCATTTACCGGACCTGAAACCACTGAAAACTTCTGTCAATGACTATTCTTTGAAGAAAAAAAAAACATCAGAGCTACCGTCCTCTGCCACAATTTTAAAGGATACGACATTTGTATTTCAAAGGAATAAGTACCAGATGTGGTTCCCAACGGAATGAAAATATGGCCGTCACCGTACCAGAATGCAACATTGGAATGATTGACCCAATGAACTTTATACCAACGGCATTATCCAAACTACCAAAAATGTTTGGTTTGAATGAGCTCAAGAAGGGATACTTTCCTCACCTTTTCAACACTAAAGAAAATCAATCCGTCATACTTTACCGCCTATCAGATGTGAAGTATTTTCTACCAGAAAAGATGAAGCTCAAGGAGAGAAGCGCCTTTTTCGAATGGTACACTGGAGTTCCATGTTCAACTTACAACAAGAACTGTTGAGTTATTGCCATTCCGATGTGGACATCTTGAGAAAAGCTCGCCTAAAGTTCCGAGAATTATTCATGGAGATGACATCCACCGATAGACAAGGAGGGTTCGATCCATTCCAGCAATGCATTACGATAGCGTTAGCTTGTAACTTGGTATTCCGTACTTTGATTTTAAAACCGGATACTATAGGCATAAAACCCGCCTGCGATTACCGACCTTAAGATTAACACTCCATTAAATAACAAAATACCGAGGTTAAACTATGACATGGTTACAATATCTATCTGAATTGCACGGTATTCGGTTACAGCACGCTTGTAATGATGTTTAAGTTGTTATAATGCCTTCAATACTATGTATAGTGCCTTCAATCCAGTAAACATTATGACGATGTGTGAATTACACCGGCGTACGTTGAATAAGACAAATCACTTAGAAGACCAAGACTATACCTATGTCAGTGTATGGAAGTGCGATTTCGAAAAAGAAATACAGAGTGATTCTCAAATACAAAGTTTCGTAAACTCCCTCCAATACGTTTATCTATTGGAACCCAGAGATGCCTTAGCATTTCCTATGTACAAAAAGCAATAGACGGTGCAAATAATTATTACTATGACGTTACTTAACTGTACCCCTACATCAACAAGACTGGCAAGATACCTGTGGGACAGCCAACCATCACGGAAAATTTCCAAGATATACAGCAATACGAAGGACTCATACCAAGAGGACATTACAACCCAGTACTCCATGCAAAAATAAACAGCAAACTATTGTTCACGTTATGTAAAGCCTGTGCCGAATCAAGTCAACAAACGCCTATTCAACACATAGACGAGGAACGGGTTTTGACCGGAACCGATGAACTAGAGAAAGCGTTGGAGAAAGGATATCAGATAGGCAGAATCTGTAAAGTCTTGCACTTTGACACGGAACAGTGCGATCAAACAACCATGACAGGAGGACTCTTTACCAAATACGTCAACACCTTTCTGAAAATGACGCTGGAAGAAAGGGGGTGACTAGAATGGTGTTAAACTGAAGACGACAAACATAACTATATCAGAAATTACTACGACAGAGAAGGGATATTGTTAGACTACGATAAAACAAGAAGAACCCGGGGTTACAAGCTTTAGCCAAGTTGATGGTTAAACAGCTTCTGGGGGAAGTTCGGTCAGAGATCCAATATACCACAGATAAAATACTATTCCGAACTAAGCGAATACATCGATTTGTTAACTAGTGATCAAATCAGTTTGATCGACGTTAATCTCGTGAGTGATACGATGATTGGAGGAAAATATCGATACAAAGAAGAATTCGTCGAAGATTCAGGACGGACCAACGTGGTCATTGCTGCCCACACTACAGCCCAAGCATGACTAAAGCTGTACAGTTATTTGGAAAAATTTAACACCCGTGGTATCTACGCAGATACAGATTCCATTGTATTTACTTCCCAATATAGAGAGTGGAAACCGTAATTAGGAGACTACTTAGGAGAACTAACAGTTGAGAATACGAGATAACATAAAACTCCTGTCTGTATGCCGTATATTAATATAAAGACTAAAGAATTGTATCTGACAAAAGAGTTGGCATGGACAATTACAGCACGCGACATATGAATTTTAAATTCTTAAGGCATCATGTGGATGGCTGTCCGACCAATGTTTGCTTCATTACGGGGAAATAAAATATGTACACTAGCAGATCTGTTATGATCTTGTATGGCCATTTTGACCGTAACATGATCTTGACAGACTTAACAAGATTTTGTTAAGAACGTGTAAGATTTTAGGTCAGTTTTCAAGTTAACTTATTTCAAGGACGATCAAGACGTGTTAAGATAGTTTCAGATCAATCAAGATCATCTTGTTAATTGCGATTAGGGACGATCAAGACAAGTTAAATTTGTTCAGATCAGACAAGATCTCAATTTGATCTTGTTTGATCGTGACAAACTTAACACATCTTGATCGCCCTTGAACGCAGTTATCTTGTTTGATCTTGATACACTGAACAGGTCCTGATCGTCATTGAAAGCAATTATCTTGAAATACGACTGATTATCTTACATTGTCTTAACAAAATCATGTTAAGCCTATCAAAAGATCGTGTTAAGATCAAAATGGCCAATCAAGATCATAACATATCTGCTAGTGGTATTTATCGTCTTTCCCTGTGCCTATCTCAGCCTGCAGAGCACTTCCGCACAAGCCATATCCCGTTGACCTGAACTTATCAAGAGGTTGACCTGTAGTTATCAAGAAATTCTCTCAGCGTTTGACAAGTTATATCCCTTTTCTTTGTTTCGCAAGATATAAATGTTAATTAGATAAAGAATCTATTATATTTTCTGTTTTTATCCCCGCACTTTTCTGAAGAAAATGCGGGGATATTGTTTTGGTCCCGTCCGTCCGTCCGTCTGTCCGTCTGTCTATCGTCCGTCTGTCCGCTAGATGAACCTTGTCAGTGGAACTCCTTCCTCATTTTTGGATTTATGGATTTAATTTTGTTATAGAATTGTTGCATATAGTCTGCAGATGCGCAATTAGCTTTCGGATTTTTGATATTGGTCTTGTTGCAAACAAGAGGCCCTATGATCTGAATCTTGACACATGTGAGCTTGTCAGTGGAACTCCTCCTACATTTTTGAATTTATGGATTTAATTTTGTTATAGAATTGTTGCATATAGTCTACAGATGCGCAATAATCTTTCGGATTTTTGATATTGGTCTTGGTGCAAACAAGAAGCCCCATGATGTCAATCTTGACACATGTGACCTTGTCAGTGGAACTCCTCCTACATTTTTGGATTTATGGATTTAATTTTGTTATAGAATTGTTGCATATAGTCTGCTGATGTGCAATAAGCTTTCAGATTTTTGTTGTTGGTCTTGGTGCAAACTAGAGGCCCCATAATGTCAATCTTCACTCATGTGACCTTGTCAGTGGAACTCCACCTACGTTTTTGGATTTATGGATTTAATTTTGTAATAGAATTGTAGCATGTAGTCTGCAGATGCACAATTAGCTTTTGGGTTTTTGATATAGGTCTTGGTACAAACAAGAGGCCCCAAGATGTTGATTTTGACACATATGAGCTTGTCAGTAGAACTCTGTTTTCTGTGTCAAACAGGGAAGTGCGGGGATGGCCATCATTTCTGATGGCACGACTTCTAGTTTAATTTTGTAAACAAAATACCATCACAAATACGCAAAAATCCAAACGAGACGTTTGAAAATAATACGGAAACTAAATCTTTGATAACTTCAACAGAGCCAGCATTTTGTTTACATTTTGACGTCATAAAAATGTCTAGGAGCTGGAAGACAAATGTAAAAAATGGAGAGGTTTTGCAATGAAAAAAAACCCGACTTTATTTCAATTTGCTAACATGGTTTGATCAAAACATCTCTAAATTTAATAACGTTAGCCGACAAAAATATTGTGCAGTCATAAAATAACTATAAAATATTTCCTATTTGGTAAAAAAGGAAATAACCTCATTCCCCGCGCATTATTGGAAGACTTTGACGAAAAACCTTATGAACCATTGTATAGAAATACGAAATAAATGACGATAAACAAGTTATCGGAATTTTGAAAGCTGGAATATTGTAAACTATTATCCCGCTCGCCAGAATATGAAGCTTTGGGTGCATTCGCTGCTCTCACTCACCCCTGTGCTTCATATTCTGGCCCTCGGGATATATTTCGATGCGAGATTTCAAAATCGAAATAACATATACATATCTGTAATTCAGCTGATTATTTAAAGCCTAATTGAAAAAGAAGATATAGATACAAGAAACAATTAAGGCAATGCACCAAAAAATTATTAATGATACAGAGTTAACAGAATAAAACAATAAAAAATGATAACAATAAAAGGACACTATAGTTGGGGTAAGGTTAGGACAAAACAAGACAAAACAGGGACTCCAGAGTATACAACACAAAGGGAGATAACTGTGATCGGGGTGGGATGCCAAAGGACGAAGGTAAAAGGTTAAGATCACAATGAAAAGAAGACAAAGAAATACCAACATAAAGGTTTGAGTAGAGATCAAACTCCAATACACAAGACAAATTCAACAGCACTGAAGGAGGCATTTTATATTATAAAATTATAGAAAAAGGCTTTGGTTAGAATACTGAACCTGGTTTGTACCATCCCAAGCGTCCAACCACTCTCATACCGCTTCACTACGTTTATGGTGCTCTATATTCGTGACGCTTGGAAGTAGGATTACGATTAATGGATTCACAATGAAGGGATATGGAGTAAATGCAAATGAGACAAAATCTCTACAAATACATGGTAAAACACAGCAATGGAACAACGCTTTTATTGTTGTTCTTCATCTTGAAGTCACCATGAGGCCTTCAACAATGAGCATTACCCATACCTCATAGCAAGTTCAAGACGGTCCCTAGCACCGGTTTGAGCGGAATTCATTGCTACTTGCTGAGCAACGCTACATCCATGTCTTCTTTTCGTTGATCCATGGATGCGGGATCGTTAACAAACATCAACTTAACTGGCAAAGTGTTCCTACAATCGCTGTCATCCATTTCCCGACAAAAAGACTAGTAGAGGGCGATCAAAACATTTAAACAACCACAGGACACTCATCGAGCCAATTGTATGAAAACTTGGCATAATAAAATCATGAGACATTGGCACAATAAAAAGATGGTCAGAAAAACAATTTTAAATTACAAAAAAAAAACAAAAAACAAAAAACAAATCAATAAAAAGCCAAAATTTGAAAGAATGATAGGGCATCTATATGAGAAATTCTCTCAAAAACAAGAACACATAACTGTAATGTATATATGACCAAATAAGGAAAATGGGCGTAATTATAAACTCGGTTGCATGATCGGGGATAATAAAGGGACTTTAACATTAGCTATAGGGTGACCCGTTTCACTACTGATAAGCATTGTGGGTATCATTATAATATGGAAAGAATATGTTGAATTTTCCCGCCTTTTTTGGCGACCATTTTGAAAATGGTGGTCAACGAACAATATTCAACACCAGGTTTAAAGACGCCACAGCATAATCAAACATTTTATCAATTTACACTTCATCTTTTAAGGTTTTTGAAATAAAAGACATAAAATATGAAAATTTTGAAAATTCTATGCAAGAAGGGCAATAACTCCTACAAGGGTTTTTGTATTGTCTTCAAATTTCAGGGTAGGTAGATATGCTGAATATTATTGCAATTTACACTAGACCTCTATCTGTTACACTTTTTGAATTAAGAAATAAAAAATGCACATGTTTTGAAAATTTTACGGAAAAGGGGCTATAACTCCGAGATGGGTTTCAGATATTCTTCAAAATTGCACGGTAGGTAGATCTCATATATACTGATCACTTTAACCATCCATCAGATTTTTTATATCTGTAACGGTTTTCGAGTTATTGGCCAAAAACAGCAATTTACCCTATGATCTATTTTAGCAACAGCAGCCATGTTGGTTAGCCGGTGGAAAAATCCCACATCAGTTTAAGAAGCCATACCCTGGGAATGATTCAGACAAAGTTTGGTTTCATTTTGCCCAGTGGTTTTAGAGGAGAAGATTTTTGAAAATAAATGACAAAAATCGCAAAATTTGTATAATTTTCGTGATTAAAGAGCAATAATTCTTACATCAGTTTCGGAATTACTTTCAAAATTGAAGAGTAAGTAGATCTTGTCATGGCAAACAGTTTATCAATTTACACTTTACCTCTATCTTCTAAAGATTTCGAATTAAAAGACTAAAAAAGATGAAAATTTTGGAAATTTGATAAAATAGGGCAATAACTCCTACATGGGTTTTTGAATTTCCTACAATATTGCAGGGCGGGTAGATCTGATTATTCTGAACACTTTTAGCCATGTCAGATTTTCGATATCTGTAACTGTTTTTGTGGGATTTTAACCAATATGGCCGCTTTTGCTAATAATAGAACATTGGCTACTATAGACGTGTTATATATGTTTTCGGGGTAACTTTGACCATCTAAAGCGATTGGTGATATTAGTTAAGCCCTATCTCTAATAGTAGGGGTGTTACGAGGGTCCAAAATTTCGGGAAAGTTTCAATTTTTCCTAAGTCGAGTACTTAAGACATGTTATATATGTTTTCTGGGTAACTTTGACCATCTACATTTGTAAATCGAATGGTGATATTTGTGAGGTCGTATCTCTAATAGTAGGGGTGTTACGAGGGTCCAAAATTTCGGGAAAATTTCAATTTTTCCTAAGTCGAGTACTTAAGACATGTTATATATGTTTTCGGGGTAACTTTGACCATCTAAATCGAATGGTGATATTTGTGAGGTCGTATCTCTAATTGTAGGGGTGTAACAGTGGGTCAAAAATTTTGACAAGGGGTCATTAAGTATATATTCAAAAGGGGCACTCTGCGTTTATCCAGGCTTGTGACTGGCTACCCTACGGATAGGCCGCATTACCCCATCCCCTTTTCTTCTTTTATTGACATCGAGTCGTTGCTGTCTTCGATTGGTGGTGGTTCGAATCCGTCCAATACGTCACCTAACAGATATTTCCTTTTCTTCACTGCATATTGCCAAGATTCCCCAGCGTCGTAGTCTTCTTCATCTCTTAAAAGTTTGGCTGTATCTCTGATCTTTTTGTGAACTGGATCTTTGTTGAAATCCTGCATCCAGAACACCGTTTCCAGGTATTGTTTTCTCATATGGTCTCTAAAAAGTTTATTCATGTCTTCATATGCGGCTAAACGAGCCTTTTCGGAGTCGTGTCCTTCTTCCACCAACTCTTCTACTTTCTTGGTGTATTCTAACTCGAGTTTGACAAATGCTTTATTCACTATCAACTTCCATGGAGACTTCATATTCATCGTCAGTGCTTTCGTCCGTGGACTCTTCTGACGTATTAGAGTCGTTACTTTCCTCGTTACTATATACAGATTCGTGAGAGGTTTTGCTTTCTTCTGATACGTTAGAATCTGTCTCCGATTCAGTTGGCAAAGTATCTTCCATGTCGTGTTTCTGATTCTTGTGGCGAACAAGATTGAAGTGAGGATTGGTCGTGTATTCACAAAGGTCGCAGTGATACATTATAGACGACTTCCTCTCTCTGGTTTCGAAGTACGAATGACGAAATTTACAGAACAAAGCTTTAAATACGGTAAGATTGGGAATGTCGCTGCTCGCGTGCTCATTTCACTGTTCGTGTGCTCATTTCGCTGCTCGTGCTACTCGCGTGCTCATCTCGGGAATATTGCTGCTGCTGCTGCTGTGGCCGCTGTGCGGTGGGAAAAGCTATAAATTAACCATTGAAAGGTATGTCCATGGGCTCATTTCGCTACTCACGCTGCTCGTTTTCGCTGCTCGCGTGCTCATTTCGCTGCTCGGGCTGCTCGCGTGCTCATCTCGGGAATATTGTTGCTGCTGCTGCTGCTGCTGCTGCAGCCGCTGAACGGCGGGAAAAGCGACAAATTCGTTGTGTAAGGGTATGCCTACGTGCTCATTTCGCTGCTCGTTTTCACTGCTCGCGTGCTCATTTCGCTGCTCGTGATGCTCGCGTGCTCATTTCGGGAATTTGAGAGGAGGATTTGGGCCTTTAAGGGAGAGGTAGAAGAAAGAAAAGACATAACAATATTTTTTTATTTTTCATTTTTTTTTTATTCTTTTTTATTATTTTAGTCCCAGTCCCCATTCCCTTACCCATGCTTGTTTCATGACGGGGAAAATAAAATATGTATATATGTATATTAGTTGATTATTTAATGCAAAATAGCTATAAATCATACAAATAATGACAAAAAATAATAATACACAGAACGGGGTGAAACAATAAACAGATGCAAAAGCTGGGGTAACGTTTGAACATAACAAGATAAAACATGGACTCCAGAGTACACAAAACAAAGGGAGATAACTGAGACAAAAGACAAAGGGTAAAAGAGGTGGAACAAATCGATATTAATACTAGTGTTAAAGTTCGGTAAAGGTTATATGTAAAACAATAATATATGATATTATATAGAAAAAGTTAAGGTACTGGACAAAGAACAATTAAAGAATAATAAGATTGAGATAAAGTACAAATACAAAGAACAAGATTTCTTTTCGCAATAGTTATGCAAACAACACGAGAGAAGGCGTCAAAACAGAATAAAACAATAGAAAAAGGTTTTGATTAGAATACTGAACCCGGTTGCCCCACCCCAACCGTCAGACCACTCTCACACTATTTCGCTACGCTCACTGTGTTCTACGTTCGTGACGCTTGGAAATAGGGTTTATAGATATAAGAAAATGGGCGTGGTTAATAAGCTCGTTTGCATATTTTATTAAATTTAGCGATTTAACATGGGCTGAATGGGAGCTAAGGTGACACGCTCTACTACTCATGTGTCGGATCATTATTTAAAACACAACAGTGATATAAAATGAATTATGAATGTAACTAGTTTGTAATCAACTGCTGGAAGAGTTGCTTTGGATCATTTTTGAGTATAGGGTGAGGGCTGGATACATCGAATAACAATTTAAAGGTGGAAGGACCTGTTATACGTACTCCGATGTCAGCCACTCTATTAAGCTTGAAAATGGGATAAACCCTTAACGGGATATGAGATTTACCAGGTAATCAACGTTAATGTACCTACTGCGCGGGCCTCAAAGTAGACTTGATTTTATGTCGCCAGTTGGAGTAAGTTCTGGTCGCCAGTCAATTTTTTTTGGTGGCCAGAGATCTTTTGGGCATTTGAAGCTGTTAAAAAATGGCAAGCAAATTGATTTAGATGGTCAAAGTTACCCACAAAACATATATAACACGCCTATAGTACTATATTAAGAAAAAATGTATTTTGGGTCATTCCCGAATTTTCGGGTACCCCTATCTCCGAAACTTTAAAAAATAGAACGCTGTAGGAGCTCAAAGTTATCCCGGATTAATATATACATTGTATAGGAAACGAACGATAACTCTGTAAATCGAGAAAAACTACAGTAGTAATGGGCACAGTTCAACCCCCTTTTTTAGACAGTAAATAGCTAAAAAGTTATATTTTCAAACCGGAGAAAAAGGCTCCCATTGGTCCGTTCAAACTTGATACGATTTGAAATCGGGCGCGCAACGCTCCCCTTGGTCAGTTTTGAATATTTGAATTTCAAATCCGGAGGATAACGCTTTCATTGGTTCGTTTGGACATCGTCACTTCCGTTGACGTCAAACTTCCGTTGACGTCATACTTCCCGTTGACGTCCTTTCCGGTGACGTGACGTAACACTTCCAGTCACGTGGCTTCCGGTTGACGTCAAACTTCCGGTCACGTGACTATGACGTCATACTTCCGCCTGGTCCACTTGGTCCACCGAAAATAATAATTGAAAACCACATATATACAACTGTCAAGATTAAGGTCAAGGAATGAAGCCGATGTGGAAGTATCTGTAGTATCCTTAATTTCGAGCTCTTTTAAATAAGTAAGATGGAGAAAATCACAAAAAGCGACGGTTGTGCAGTGATAAAAATCATGTATATATTTATATGCAAGGGTGCAAATCATAAACAAATACAATGTTTAAATTACAATTCTGTTTCGTAGAATGTTTTAATGCAATTACTGCCTGAGTCAAAACAACGGCAGTAGAATACGGAAGGAACAAAGCACAAGATTACATAAATCATGTCCAGAGACAAGGCAAAATCAAGAACACCAGAAGACGGAAGACCAAAAACACTACATGCCAAAAAAACACACAACCACTTCATATACAACACAAAAAACTAAAGCACTAACCGTGTGAACTCTAAAAAAAGACAGAGTGACATCAGGTGCTCCGGAAGGGTAAGGATGTCCTGCTCTGTATAGAGCACCCGTCACACGGTCAGTGAGGCATATGTTTTGAAAGATCTGTTAGGTTACTGATTGGTTATTGTCATTTTCTAACCCTGAGACAAAACCAATTAAAACAATGGTACGTGTATCTTCTCTAGACCTCAAACAGTACCAAGGTGAAGGTTTGAAAAGCTTTTGTAATCACTTTAGTATTCAAACAAGGACAAGGACAAATCGGTACCACAAACATCACTGACGACGATAAAACTAAAATTTTCGGGACAACGCAAAAAAAACTAAAGGACTGACAGTGTGAACTCTCATAAAAATCGAGAGCGACATCAAGTGGTCCGGAATGTCAAATCCGGGAAGACGTGAATCTTGCTGAAAATGTCAGTTTTCATTTGTGATACTGACATTTCATATCTATCTATGATGTCTAGGTGACGGCAATAGAATTTCTGAAGGGACGAAAGTAACAACGGCTGAACATATCACTGACTCCCTGTTTTTGTGACAGTGCTTTTGCTCTTTCAACAAAGTCACTGTATGAGCTGCATGCTCTACAGTAACGAATTAATTGTGAAATACACACTCCATATGCTGCAGAAGGTAGGTATATTGCTGCAGAGAAAGGGAAAGTTCACAATTGGAAAGTCAAAATCATCACGAATATCATATAGCCAAGATTTCAGACCTCCATGTTCGTCAATCTATAACAAAAGGTCAAGGTATGAAGCAGAATTTGGTGTATCGGTTGTCTCCACTGGGTAGAGGCGATGTAAATATTCTTTAAATCTTGGGTTATTACATCGTTTATATATAAATGCTCCTTATATAATGATATTAGAAAAGAATTTTATGAAAGTATATTTAAGGAATTTCCTAAACTAAAAGAATTGAATGACATTAAACTTTTAATCTGGTTTATGTCAAATGAAAATCTACAATTTATTTCTAGATTCTGTGAGTTTCTAGAAGTTTTATATAAAATAAGGAAAGACACATGCCAATCGGTAGACTAATTAATATGTTAATTTTCAATATGTAATTTATCGCATTATGTCATTTAACTGTCGCTAACAAGCAGAGTTGCATTTTGTCCTCATCTGGATATTGTCATGTCTAGCTATTTACATTGAGTTATCTCTCATTATATGGTTAACTGACTCTCCGCCCGTTTTAATATTATATTCTGTGTCCAATCAACTTTGATAAGTGTGAAAGGTGCAAATGTTTTTGTTGAATGAATGTGTATGTTATTTTGATTGTATATGCCCGTTATGGGAACCTTTGATTAGGTCAATAAAATTATCTTTATCTTTATCTATATATGAAGCTGAAATTTAAAGTCTGGGCTAGTTGGTTTTTGTTTTGTTGTATTAGCCCTAGTAGATTTCATTTTTCATACATGTTTAGTGTTTTTGTACCTCCGCAATTCACGCAGCAGACATGAATTATATATACGCATATGCAGAAAATAAATTAACTGTATCTTCGGTATTTTATCTATATATGAAGCTGAAATTTAAAGTTAACAGATTTAACAGATTGCTGCAGAGAAAGGGAAAGATAACAGTAGCTTCGGTATTTTACTAGTTATATAATAAAGTTAGTGAGAACCGAACCGTCAGTAAAAAACCAACAAACCAATCGCAAAATTTAACAGATTATTATTTATTATCACTGGGCCGATGCCTCTGCTGGTGGACTGTAAGTCCCCAAGGGTATTCACCAACCCAGTAGTCAGTACTTCGGTGCAGACCCGAAAACCTATTTTATTGAAACTTGCAATATCTAAATTTTACAAAATTGTGACTAAACTAAGGAGTATCTCCCTCATGCATAGCTCTGTCCTTAGCTGAATTTTGGCTTTTCTATTTTGATCATTTTGGTTATTTGTTCTCTATCAGGTTTTACATGTTTTTCGGTGAATGGACTTCCAAATGTTTTGGTTTGATCTGCACTGATGAGACATAAGTTGTCGAAATGCGCATATGCAGAAAATAAATTAACAGTAGCTTCGGTATTTTACTAGTTATATAATAAAGTTAGTGAGAACCGAACCGTCAGTAAAAAAACCAACAAACCAATCGCAAACACCAAGAAAGAAGTAAGTACACAAAAAATATATATATAAAGGCACACATACAGATTGAGAACATGGACCAAACAAAACCATGGGTGAGATCAGGCGCAACGGTAGGATAAGCATCTCCTGCTTCTTATAAGACAACGACCATGTTGGACATGTCAACACCAAAGCGAGGGATGTTAAGTTACAAAATATTATCTATATAACGGAAGCTGAAATAAAAAGATTGTGCCTTTTTTTATTATTTTGAAGAAGCATTTTGATGATATGTACCGATTTCGAAAATCTTAATTTTTGCCATTTCTTCCATTACTTGTCAAAAAGAAAAATGGATTTACTGTGGCCTTGAGGGCCACAAGATGATACCCCCACTCCCAATTGGAGTAGAAGATCCCCAATATTATTTGTCAAAAAATTGTTATAATTGTACAATTCCATTGTGCAATAAAAATTTCAAAAATTTGCGAAAAAAAGATCTCCAAAATTAAATAAGTTGGTTAACAGGAAGTAGATGTCCAGCAATCCTGAAATTGCTACTTGCGATAAAAGACATCATTTTAAACTTGCATACAAAATTTCAAGTTGCAGTGATGAGTAGATACTGAGAAAAATGTTACGAAAAGTTTCAATAATTAACAAAAGATCTCCATAATTAACAAAAAGTTTCAATGATTGACAAAAGATCTTGATAATTAACTAAGTCGGTAAACAGTAAGTAGATGTCAGGCAATCCTGAAATCGCTACTTGCAGTAACAGACATCATTCTTAACTTGCATTACAAAATTTCAAGTTGCAGTGATGAATAGTTACAGAGAAAACTGTTACGAAAAGTTTTTATGATTGACAAAAGATCTAAAAAATTAACTTAGCATGTATTGTCACAATTAATGTATAGTTACGTCAAACATGGAAACATTCCGAACGCACCATATGTATGTAAAATAATCAGTTCCGTTTCCCTGTTCCACCTTGCTCAAAATTCGTAATAAATACGTTTTTGGATGTCAAGATATAAATGTTTGGAATTTAGTACCTAGTTCAATAACAGTGTAAGTTTTACATTATATTTTCATTATATTTGGTAAGAGGAAGATAAACAACCGTAATTCAGTTGCATAATTGATATAAATATAGAATGTATGGCAAGCAATTGGTGACATTTAAATACATCCAGATATAATTATGGAACACATATTCCGTGTATTACAGCAATTCAACTGTATTCTTCCGTGACTATACCGGAACTCGATGTTTGATATTACACAGACACACGTCATATTTGTGTTTATTTATGCAAAATATTGTGTATTTAAGTATGTTGACATTTTACTCATAATTACGGTAGCATAAGTGGACTATAAATTCTCATTATTTTGGACACATAACTTATGATTGTTAATTATTGTAGTTTTCAGGTTTTTACGAATTTGTTCACCGGCTAATTAAAATAGTTGATCCACACTGGGTTTTTGGAACGACTGGGACAATCGTTTCCATGTCATTACCCACCAAACCCGGATGACCGGAAGTTTCTTGCTTACTCGCTACCTTTTATAATACATTCGCTGAAATATAGTTCAACAATTCACTTCCGGTTTTTCGCGGAGTAGTTTATTTGTTGACATATCAACAGGTGGATATCTATCGCATACCACTGGACAGGAATATTGTTATAACTTAATTACCGTAATTAGTTTGAAAGTGATAGCTATCTCAGTGATAAAGATTGTTAAAACTGAATATGTGTGACAGTCTGTTATTGATTTTATAAGCAAGTGGTCAATTATCGGTCATTTAGTTTACATGGTTGATTGCTTCCTTTCCACACGTGTTGGAAGATAAGCTGAATAAATTACCTCTTAATTTATATACACCTTAATTACTAAAGATCACAAATGCAGTGATTAAATCTGGCAGGATGATTTTGACTAAATCTACTTAAATTAAACAGAGCAATGTGTATTTTCTACACAGCAATTATTAGATGGCAATTGTGTATTTTCAATCAGCTGTTTACTTCCGTTTGCTTAGTCTATAAATAGATTGTGAATTGGGGTATCAATAAGGGTCATATATGTGTGTAAAAAATCACATTTTCAGATTGTAATAAAGATTGAAAAATAAAAACAGTTTCCTTATCAAAAGCAATTACCCACTGACTTAAACTTCTGCCTAAATAATGATAATATAACACAAGTATTAATATTTGTTTCTATTTTTTCCTTTTTGGATTTTTTGTTTGTTTTATTAATTTGACTGATTTTTAAAAACAGAAAGTTTAAGACAATTTTCTTATCACAAACACTACTTGTTGATTTAAACTTCGCTCTTCTAATAAAAGACAAAGTGTTTTTACTTATTTTTTTCTTTTTAGTTCGTTTGTTTGTTTTTTGTTGTTGTTTTTTCTTTTAGTTTTGTTTAGTTTTTTTAATATACATGCTGAAAGATAGGTCTTTGCTTTATTGTAAAATTTCAAGACCGTGGAACCTGTCCAATCTTGCAGATGACGACATGTATTTTGAATGCCTTGTAAATCCAAATTATTGGTTTACTCTGGGAGACAGATTTCTTTGTCTATATGTATTCAGACATCCGTTAAAGTGCAACATATTCTGCGGTTCCACAATAGATGAGATAAATGTTTGATCTTGGTAGAGAAAGACTTGGCATGCAGTTTTTATGGGTGAAAGTTCTCACAAATAACAATAACTCTATATATCTATTCTATGATCTAACACTATACATAGCCAGTTGCTATATTGGTTGTATTTTATATTGTTTGATAAAACAACTGCAGTAGAATACCGAAGGAACAAAGGAGTGGTATTTACAAAAATCGAAGTCGAAAGGCATGGCAAAATCGAGAACACAGAAAACAATGACCTTTGACAGCTACAAAGCACAGAAATAAAAAAAAAACAACATTCAAAACCAGGACACCCACTGTGTTAGCGGTAGCCCATAGTGTGAACTCCCATGAAACTGATAGAGACATCAGGGGCTGCGGAAGGGTAATCATATTTACCATATTTACCATCTAACAACAAAAGTAATGAAAAGACTTTAATCAAAATTAACAGTACAACCATATTTGAATTCGCAGAATATGGAATACCCTATTGTCTTTTATTGAGCTATTGTCTTGATTTTTATTAATTTTATTTTTAAATCATTGCAACCTAGGAGCTGTGGGCACACTAGTCCCAAATTGGTACTCATTTATGTATCTTTTAAATTATGACTGTCCTAGTCTGACACAAGATGGCAAGTAGCTTATTAACATTGGCTGTATATTAAAACACATTAAATAATCTTCTATATCTGAATTATTTAACACATAATATATTTCATAAATTGTTTCCTGCAGTGGAGATAAGTTCTTGGTAAATCAAACATTGGTAAGGATAGTAAAACGAACTTTGACCGGATTCTGATTGACACGCATAATTTGATAATATTGTTTTAAAGAAACATAGAGTCCAATCGTTCCATTAGTGCTATCAGTACTTTGATTATTAGTTGGTTTAAGGAATCGCCGACCCAAAATTTAGCAAAAGTGGGAAAAAAAATTTTGAAAATTTTCGTTTTTATTTCGGCTGACTGTATAATTTTCAGAGATGAAATAAAAAGAATTAAGTATTCTAGAACAAAATTTACGAGTCTGAACATTTGTGTCACTGTTTCCAATGAATTTTTCATATAACTTAACGTGAAAACTAGAAACATTCCGAGTGTTGTGATTCTTTGTCGTCACTGTGCTTGAAACTATGGCGTTTTATCAATTAGTAAATTAGATGGAAGTTAACATCGAATAAGAAGTAAGCCAATGGAGCATGGAAGTAAATAAAACTTCTATTTCTGCTTTCAGTTGAACTGTGAGAACAATCAATTTCACAGTACAAATTTGTCTGATGTTATGCAGATCAATCCATTGGTGACATTGTTCACAGGCGTCTGGCTATAGCTAGTGAAACAGAAGGCACCGACGTACCCCCTGATCATGATACACCAGTGGAACTACTGGCCAGCTTCAGAGCAAAATATGTGCATGTTCGTGTGCACACTTGTAAGACCTCAACCAAAGATTTAGAGGAAACTAGTGGCTGGTGACAATGATGTATTACAAATATTAAAGTCATTGCACAAAAGGTAGAACACAGTATCCACAACAAAGTCAAAGGTACTAGTGTATATGAAATTAGCATATTGTTAAAATGTCATTTCAATTCTACATTCACTATTATCTTTGGGCATATTTTATGTCATCCTTGAGTTGTATTTTAAGGGGGTGGTAATTATCAGGAGATTGATTGATTGATTAGTTAGAGTTTAACGTCCAATGAGCAATATTTCAGCTATATCAGGACGAAAACAAGTTAATCAATTCAAAACAAATTGTAAGTAAAAGAAGAAAGAAATAAAGGTGGAAGGGATAACCGGGGCAACGACTTTTGATTGCCACTGGAAAAGGGGAGAAATGGGTAGGGTCAGGGAATTTAGCCTTCTATACAACACCCAGTGCGTCTGCTCTCTTTAGAGAAATATAGAAGGGGTCTTTATACTGCATGGAGCGTGGCGTTGCTCCACACAGTTTGGCTACAATGGTTCACGGTCAGGCTTTCCGTATTATGACCTGACTACCCCGCAAAGACAGGGCATTCCCCTATCCACCACCTGGGGACGCGCCCGGCAGCTCTGTAGCCAAAGCCCCTGAAAACCTATTCAGGTGCCGGGAATTATCAGGAGAAAAGGGGGATCTGAACACAGGAACATGTCAAATAAAAATCTTACAAAAAACCTGAAAACATGAAGCACAAAAACTTTCAGGCAGAATTACCTGTTTGTAAAGTCACTGTGCAATGCCTGCTACTGCTATTGTCAAGAATAATTGAAATGATCGGGCATGGCTTATTTTTTTTGCTCCATTTTGGTATAGTACAGTAGGAGACTTACCATGATTAATCACTGTAAATGATAGACATATGACTGTAAATTTTTAAAGAAAACAATATTTTTTCCTTATGAGTCTATCAACATGAAAATTGATATTTCTTTTGCATTAAAAGTGGTAGAATGTATCACTTGAAACACAGAAGAAAACATGTTTATAGATTGAACAGAAGGAAAAATATACACATTTCAATACCCATAGTGATATATCTGTCACAGTGATTTTATCAAGGTAAGTCTCTCTCTTTATTGTACTTAAAGTTTATAACAATAATCCCAATGACTGGTTAGGTAAATTTATTTGTACTATAGTTGCGTTTCTTCTAATTTAAAAAAAAATATTGATGAACTTTATTTTCACAACAAAATACTGGTCAACACAAGTTAAGATGCCTGACATGAACCAAACAAAATACATTAGAGGAAACATGAAGCATATGCATCCATGAAAGATTAAAACATGAAATAAAAAGTTTTAAAATCTTGCACTTTTGATTTTTTCTCGACCTTCTACCTCACAGTTTCAGAGAAAAATTCAGTAAACCAACTTGAAAAAAAAGGCCTCATAAACTTTGTCAAAAATCTTATCTGTAACCACTGAGTCATTTTTAAACATGGTCTGAATCATTACCAGGCTATGTAGATTGAAAATTGTGTCTGAGGAGTCCAGGGACCTTACAACGTGGCTGCTGTAACTAAAATAGAACATACGGGTAAATTGTAATTTTTTTTTGCAAATATATCAAAAGCCATTGCAGATTACACATTTTTGACACAGATAAAAATGACCATCATGACAAGATCTACCGGCCCTGCAATTTTGAAGAAAATCTGCAACCTCTCTTGGAGTTATGTTTAGCTCACCAGGCTATGCCTTCACTTTGCGTCTGTCATATGTCCTAAACTTGTCAAGAACTTCTTCATCAGAACCACTGAGTATATTTAAACTAAACTTGGCATAAATAATGCTGTTGAGATACTGACCAAATGTTGTTACTTTGGTGCTGATCAGTCATCCAACATGGCCACCAGGGGGAAATTATTTTTATCATTGCACCCTATGGGAAAATGCATAAAAAGAACTTCTACTTGAGAACCACTGAATGGATTTGAACCAAACATGGCATGAATGATGCTTACGAGGTGATGACCAAATTTTGTTACTTTGGTGCAAATCTCGTCCAATATGGCCACCAGCAGGGATCTTAATTTAAACATTGGACCATATGGGGAACCTCTTCTTGAGAGCAATGAATGGATTTGAACCAAAATTGGCATGAATAATGCTTATGGGGTGTTGGCTTATGAGGTGCTGACCAAGTGTTTTGTTACTTTTGTGCCAATCTGTCATCCAACATGGCCAACAGCTGGAAACTTAAATTGTTGTCCCCCGCCGCAATGCAGAGCGAGGACATAGAAATGCCGGGCGTCCATGCGTCTGTCAGTCTCACTTTCTTGTAAGCGTTCTAATGCCTACAAATTTTGACAGATTTTCATGAAATTTATATCAAATGTTTATACCCCTTATACCTTGGTTAAGTTGGAAAATAAGCCTCGATGGATAAGTTTTGACGTAGTTATGGGACTTTGATCAAAATGACCACGTTTTAGTCAAAAATTGACCTTGTAAGCGCTCTCATACGATGGGCGATAGCGGCCGACAGTTTACTTTTTAGAAAGAGTACAAGTGCCTTCGGCTCGAATCACTATTCTTTACAAATTTGAGTTTACGGATAGAAAAGAACATTCCATTCTTACATTTGGACAGGTGAATGCCTTTCTTCTTTCTCTCTTCTCCCGTCCTTTATCTCTCCTCTCTTGTTTCTATATCTTTGCCTTAAATACCCATTTCTCCTTTAGTCCATCCAAATCATCCAGTTTCTCCTGCTGGTCTCCATCTACCCTTACAGTTCAATTAAACACTCCTACTTTATATGAGTTTGTATGTTAAAACTTTGTTGAGATGAATTTCCAGCACTTATTCAGGCAATAACCAGTGGTGACATTTAATTATAAATCATCACATAGCTATTTCCCAAAAAGGTGCCTTCACCAAACTTCCGATGTAATCTGTCTGCACATTACTGTGGAGTTATCTGAAATAAAAAAATCATACATTTATTGAAATGTAACTTTGTCTCTGGTTCTTTTCTTTTATATTGCCATTGAC
>MJUU01032755.1:5898-37054 GCA_002080025.1 Modiolus philippinarum | reverse complement strand
AACTCCTCTGTATTTTTCATAGGTTTAACATGACCAATGTTTATCCAAAATTGAATGTGACAAGATAACACCAATTGAATAAAATTTTGTCAGAATGCTCCCAAAGACATATAAAATGAAATTAAGGATAAAAATTAAGGGGTCACCGGGCAAAACATTACTGAGCTTATAAATGGATAAAACCGGAGAATTCCGAAAATCTGACAGAAATACAAAAACATGACCAGCAAACATCCTTAACACAGATAAAAATTTTCTTAGCTGCGTATTCTAAGCTATGTCTTATTATGTCAACAGCCACCTGGATCAACTTAGACAGATGTAAAGATTTGGAAACCTACAGTAGTGAAGGTAATAATTAAATGTTAAACTAGTAATATCTTTGGAAAATTTATATTTGACCTTAACCATTGATCATTACAAGACTGCACCTTGACCTATACCCTTGATCCTTGTAAGTTGATAAACTCGGAAACAGTAAAAGAAAGCTTGTTAGGCAATATAAAGTTAATTAATTGGTTCTCAAGCCATTTCTATTGGAACAGATGAGGGAGGGAGGTAATTTTTTTTTCATCTTTTTATTTGACAAAAAATAGATAGGGCAGCAATTTTCATTGTAAAAACCACAAAAATGTAGTGGGGGTGATTTTTTATTTTCATTTTATTGAAACGACGAAAAATAGGGTCCATGCAGGGCTCTTTTCAAGCCTCCAACTAGATGAGGGAGGGCTTGAGAACCAATATTTTTTTTTATGGCCTTAAATGTATAACAGAAAATGTGAGTCTCATCAAGGTATACATTTGGTACATTTGTGCAAAATAAAAACCGATTTAGGAAACAATATTAATTTTTTACATGAAAAATGTCTAGTACAAAATGGTCAATAAAATGGGATCAAGGTACGAGTAATAAAATTCCCTGCCAACCATATCCAAAACGTTTTGCAATAAATGACATTAACAACCGAAAGTAACTTTGATGCTAAATTTCGAAAAGTCCTTAGCTAAAATGAAATATAAGACTCAAAATGTAAATACTTTTTGTGAATAAAATGTTTTTTACGAGAATGTACAATAACATAAGCAACATCTTATGACAAAAACTGGTAAAAGACCATGCGATCTTGCAAATGGTCTGTTTATGTCTCTACCTTTGAATATGCTTCAGACTTTTGTTGCCACTTTTCTGATTAAAGAATGTGCTATTTTGAAAGATAAAGTGACAACAGAAAATTATACACGTATGTAATACTATTTCATTTGGTTTATAACATCAAACCTTTCTTATATGGTCCTCATTACATTCCAATATATATTTTGTGTGGTATTTAATTATTCCGGACAAAAGTAACATAGCTGGTTTTTTGGGGTTAACATTGCTATTTCTTTCACTTTGTGGTATTCTTGCACATCTTTGTTCATTGTTCATATCTTTTTATGCCCCAGTGACGACAAGTCTGGGGCATATTGTTTTTCCCTCGTCCGTCCGTCCAACTCTTGATAAGCTATTATTCCGGATAACTCCTCCCACAATATTAATGCTACATTTATTTTACTTTGCACATCGATTTGGCATGGATGTGCATATATTCATGGTTCAGATTTCGGCCAAAAACTGTGATTTTGAGGGGTAGTTGAACTTGGCCATTCTATCAAAATG
Source organism: Modiolus philippinarum (assembly GCA_002080025.1). Lineage (NCBI taxonomy): Eukaryota > Metazoa > Mollusca > Bivalvia > Mytilida > Modiolidae > Modiolus > Modiolus philippinarum. The sequence goes on along the minus strand of MJUU01032755.1, from coordinate 35,394 downwards.
TGTGTTCTGGAATTGCTTTTCCGGACAACTCCTCCCAAAATATTAATGCTACATTTATTTTACTTTGTACAGTGATAAGACATGGACTGAAGATGTGCAAATTGTCATGGTTTAGATTTTGTAAAGAAATATGAACATCTGACTTCTAAATATAATGTCACTCGCAAACAGCTTATTTCTAAGGGCATTTCCCATCCTCGATTTTACGGAAATGTTGTTAAAAAATGCCAGAAACTGATTAAAAATCCAGAAAAACTGGGACGTAACTTACATTCTTTACGCAATAGGGGATATCGACAGGATATTCTGCACGTGTCCGTTAAATTAGCTTTGGGATCCAGTGACCTGAGGATTTTACACACATATTTTACAATTTATTTACGAATAATTGCGAGCAGCTTAAGGTCGTTTTGCGATTGATTAACGGATAACGACGCATTCACGCGATCATTTGGAGAAAATTTGCGGTTACTTTACGAATTAATAAACTACTTAGAGAATGATTTTCAAATTAATGCGAGTATTGTACGAATTTTAAGGATTTGATGATAAAATTCGATCGGCACTCCAATCTGAGTCATATCCCCTTCTAAAACAGTAAGATGGAAAGGTCACGATGATGTACATTTTCTCTTTCTTTTTTGTCTCAGGAAAAAGTCGAAGAATATTTTGTACAACTATGTTTTAAAGTAGGAGATATATTGTCTCCTTAAGAGTGAATTTTAAGATATAATTATAGAATTATTTGAGAAAATGTTACTCCAAAGAAAATTTATTGCCGTTTGTAGAGCACTAGTAACTAACTCTCAAATATTTGTAAAAGCTCATTAAGTTATGGTAAATAATTTGCTAATTATCCGTTAAAGCTAGGATCAGATCACAATAATTTGTATTGTACTTGCAACAATTCTCACATTACAATTGTGCATTTGTATGTCGCTCGCATTTGTTTGTAATGATTCGTAAATTTTTATCATAAATGCATCGCATTCATTATTAGTAAATCGTTAAGTGGTCCTTCATATCGAAATTCACTCGTAATTGTTTTTTTTTATTCGCAAGCATTCGTGTTAGTTTTAAGAATCTTGAAAATTTCGTATGGAACAATACAAAAAAGTGATCAACTTATTTCAATTTTCAACGATAACAGCAGGTATATCTACGATATCCTTACTATTGACAATCCGCAGTTCTTAGACTATGTCGACCTCATTTACCCACAAGAACTGAAACTTAATAAAGCAAACAATGATTCTAAATACTGCCCATTTCTCGATCTAACTATCATCGTTGACTCTGGAAAAATTAAAACTAAAATTTATGATAAAAGTGATGATTTTGATTTCTTTATTACTAATTTCCCTTTTCTTGATGGCGAAGTTCCTGTAGCTCCATCTTACGGGGTGTATATATCTAGGCTGGTACGATTCGCACGCGTCTGTTCTACTCTTGACAACTTTAATGATCGTTACCTTACTTTCACATCCAAACTTTTATAACAAGGTTACAGATTTCATAGATTGATAAACACATATTTAAGACGTTTTATAGAAGATATGAACATTTGATATCTAAATATAATGCGACTTTGCAAACAGCTTATTACTTCGGCATTTATCACCCTCGTTTTTATGGAAATGAAAAAAAAGTGCCAAAAAGTAATAAAAAAATCCAGAAAAACTGGGACGTAACTTACATTCTTTGCGTAAAAGAGGATATTGACCCGTCATAATTCAGTTAAATTGGCTTTGGAATCCAATGACCTGAAGATTTTACAATTTTACTGGCCTCTCATTGATACTGCCGATGTCTACTAAAATACAAACGACTCTTTATCAAACCCTTTGGGAAGTTTTGAATTTTATTATTATTCCGTAGTATGACAGTGTTTTACCAGTAGACAAGGCTCCTTGGGCTAACCGGCAGTTAAGCAGCGAGCAGTCCTTGACCCATCTTTCTAAATTACGTTTTGTCTTATTCTTTCCTTTTCAAGATTGTGGTTTTGGAGTTAGTAGTCTACCTATATTGTGTTTTATATGTATGTTTATTATACTATTGGGAAACGGGATAAAGAAAGGGGAGGTTTGGGTGCCCATAAACCGGTTTAAACCTACCACTGGCTGTTGCTAGTGCCGGTACCAAGTCCGGCTATCCCGAGTTCCTATCATTGTCTATGTTTGTCTTTTTTCATTTTATTGTTTTTACAGTTCCCTGGTGGATTGTGGCATGTGATTGTAACGTTCGGCCAATTGTAAGTATTATCTTTTCGTCATGTGAACCGGGCATTACAGATCAATTGTAGTTATATCAATTTACATTGAGTTATTTTCATTTATTTTTATAAATTCGTTAATTTATCAATATTGGCGACTCCAACTTGCATCTTTCAGAAGCTTAAATGTGTATATCATTGGAGCTTCAAAGTGTGTTTTGCTCGTGCATCATATGTGTCAAAAATATAATTATTCAGAAACCACACTCAAAATTACCCTTGTGAGTGGGCATGTAATCCTCTAGTTATGTTTGTTTTTCTTTCAGGAAAAAACTTAAAATCTGGAATCATTTCAGGGCTTCAAGTTTGAATGTCGAATACACTGCCAAGGAGTTGCTGTTAAGATTTCTGTAGATTGAATATATACCGTTTTCAGTTTTCAAAAGTCTGTTTTGAAGTCTAAGAATGATGTCAAAGAAAGAAAGGTAATTTCATATCAAAAGTAAATCTGTATTTATCATATCGTATGTCAAGGGGACTGTCTCACCTCACAAATATATCTCATGAAAAGTCATTTGGAAAGGTATAACATACATTTTTCCATTATAAAGGGGTCAGTTCCAACATTTAAAATTAAGAGTTACTTTAGATATACCAAACAAGGGCTACGCCAAGCACAGCATGATATGACCGCAGCATGCCGACCATTGAAATTGGAAAAAGTGTAGTTTGAAGTGAACGTTGACACAGTAAAGAGCTTGACACAATAATAAGATGAACACAAAAAAGAGTTTGACACAGTAGTCAACCCTTTTGATCACTTGTGGACAAAAAACGCAAAATCTGTTGCCTACCAACCAAAAGCTTACATGAAGAGAAATCCAAAGAAGAAAAATCCCCCAAAAATGTGATGAAAAATAAAGATTTCACATATTTCAAAAAATTGAAATGTTTCCCCCTTTGACCCCTAATAGCTCGGAAACTGAAAGAGCGACGGAAAATTAGTTGAAATATTCCTGAAAGTTTACAACAAGAGGAATCCGAAGAAATAAATCCCATCTTAATCCGATGAAAAATAATGATTTTTAGTTAACTGCATGTTTACAATTATAGTTCAGAAATGGAACAAGTTATTATTAATCTTATTGTGCAGCACCATATAAATTTTACATAGGAATTCATAGCAAAGAATTGCATCACAATCGTATTAAAAAAAACAAAAAAAAAAAAGATTGGAAATTTCCTGTGGAGCACACTGAAAGATAACCCATCAAAATCCGAAAAAAATGAAGATTCTACAGTCAAATTTGTGAAAACATCCGATTTAACCCTTTTGGTCCCTATTTCTGAAACGGGCGGGCCCGGGAACATGAAAGTAAAATCAAGGTTTGAGCATCTGCCAAGAAACATCATACTAAAATTTGAAAATAATCCGTCTACTAGAACAAAGTTATTCTCTCCTAATTTTACACCTTTTGGCCATTTTCTTAGACGGGCAGGGCCAGGAACCCGACATTAAAACCAAGGCTTAACCTTGTTACAAGAAACCTCATACTAAAATTTGAAAATGATCTGTCCATTAGAATGTGCAAAACTGTTGTTTGTTTATTTGGTATAATATCATGAATTTGCCTAAGGCAAGTGAAAAGTAAATCTAAGTAGATTTAATTTCAGGCCTCACCTTTGATTTGTTCCACCAGAATCCGAAAAAGGGTCTGTTCTGTCAATTAAGTATGTCCTTGGAAACACCAAGTTGCGGTACAACAGGAAAACAAGTATTTCTCAGGCTATTATAAAAGCAAGGTCGCACTTCGAAATAAATACTGATTGATAAGTTAGAATTAAACTCCCTGTTAGCAATATTTCAGCTGTATTAGGACGAGAACAAGTTAATCATTTCAAAAAAAAAAATTATATAGATGATGTTCTTTCATTTAACAGTCCTCAATTTCAGGATAACCTTCATCTTGTATACCCAAATGAACTAGAAATTAAAGGACCCACTTATTAACCATCATCAGCATCATACCTAGACCTATACCTCTACATTGACAATTCTGGATGTTGTGGTATTCCCACATCTACGGCATATTGCGTGTACATTTCACAACTCACTTGCTATTGCCGTGATGTAGTTTGTAAAGCGAATTTGTCAACAGAGCGAAATTACTGTCTCAAAAACCACGATTTGACAGACCATTACAATGTTTCTATTTTCTTTTACATTTTTGTTATTTGCTTTGTCTTTGTCATACTGTCTGAATTCTTGTTGGATGTGAAGTGCCGTGATTTTGGATTTCTGACATTAGAATTCCCCCTTTCCTTGTTCTGGCTTCGGTGTTCGTATGCCGATGTATAATTATAGTGAAAGGACAAAGAAATAAATTTGCAAGTGATAACCGGGGGAAAATGGGAGACATTTTTGAGGAGAGGGTTCCAAACGAGGCAAAACATTTTAATTGCAACTTAACTAGTTTTCTATACTGCCTTTACAAGTTTTCTATACCGCCTCAAGAGGTTGCTATCATTTGAACAATGTACTAGGGATCTTTATAATGCAGGGGCATGGTGTGTCTCAGCAGTTTGTATACAACGATTTGCCCTCAGACTTTCCGTGTTAGAACCTCACTACCCTAAAAAGACAGGGCATATCCCAAGCTTCAGTGATAGTGATCGTTTTTTGGTTTGAACATCCAAGCTTACTTCTGATTTATGTTGTGAAAGCTGAAGATGTGTAAAGCAATCTTACAATTAAATCCATTTAGCTGAATTCAAATGTGTTCGTATATCGTCATTCCAATCTGCTATTAAAGCCAGATGATTAAGCTGTAATTTTTTAAAGCAAAACAACCAGAGTTTTTTTTTAACTTACAAAATCTCAAGTTTGGCGAGACCGTCAAAAATGCCCGATGGTAGAGCTGTCAAGATGTTGCTCCATAGATTCCTGTATTGATATAATTTCATGTCATAAAAATTTCATTTCTATTTTGTTCTCTGATTGAAGAAAACATTACAAAATTAACAAAACAAAAAAAGACAAGACAAAACAAACAAAAAACAAAACAAAACAAAAAACAAAACAAAACAAAAAAAAACCCAAAAAAAGCAAACAAACAGACAAACACACACACACACAAGAAAAAAGACATGCAATAAAAAAAAAAACAAAGACCAATTACATGTCTGGACCTGCGTCACCGTCACTCATGTTCAATTTGGATAGTGTTTTTCCCCCAAAAAACCAGAACGTCATGTATAAACTTACAAATTCAAACAAGTATTCATTTACCTTATAACCAAAACATACTTCAAATGAAAGTAATGACTGATATACTACTAGGTTCAACCCTATTACTATAATAGACAAAATAAAAGAAACAAAACTAAATGAACAAAGCATAAAATGATATAAGTCCATCTGACTTAAGCAAAGGTGAAATAGTTTCAAATAAACACATACTTTGTATCTTTATGAGAGAACATATGAGCAATGCAAAAATTCAAGAATAGCTGCCCATGATCAGTGCGTTCAAAACTGTGCAATGTCTCTGGACACAAAATAAATACCGTGATGATACATGTATAATATGATGAAATAGAGGGATCAAATTAAATAATGGAAAAATTTGACATTTTTTAATCAAAACTGGCCTTACGGGGATGTTCACATAATCAATGTGTTCAAACAACAATGCAAACTTTTAGAGGTATTTAGTCAGACATGTGAATGTTTCAGATTACACAAACTCAGTTATGTAATATCAAAATTTGATGAAAAAAATGTCTAGGTTCAACAATGCATTAATTCGACATTTATTTATCAAAACTCACCAAAATGGGGGTTGTACATCTTCAAGGTGTCAGCAACAACTGTTTAAGTTTCAGAAGTATTAGGTTAGAGGTGTCTGAGTTTCAGATTTCGCAAAATTGGTAACCCCGAGCGTGACGGATGGACGGACGGAGTCGAGCGGCTCCTAGACCTGCGGTCACCGGTGGTGACGCTAGTAAATTCAAATGAAGAAAATACAACACAAATAAATAAATAAAACAAAACAAAACAAGAAAAAATAACATAAAAATATAACAAAATGAAAAAGAAATCAACAAAAAGAAAATAGTGAAAAAAGATCAAAAACAGGGGAAAAATCAAATGTAAACAAACAAATCATTAACAATTCCCCCCAAAAAACAAAAAAGAAAAAGAAGAAAAAAAAATAATAAAGACCCCCCCCCTCAAAAAAAAATGAAATTATAAGGAATGGTTTTAATCAAAATTTCATATTGAACTAGATGTGTTAATACCATTAAAATGATAATACATAAATTACAGCATATTGGTTTGTATCTCGAACCTAATTTGTCATTCATATGCACAACATGTACAAGTAGATCATACTTTGAAAAGCTGGGAGATAGGAAAGGTCGTAAAGAAGACTTTTTCTGTTTGACAACAACATGAGTATGCAATCTACATATAAGGCCGACATCGGCTGAAATACTTACAATACTGTTAAACTTATAAACGTATCAAACACACCGAGAGTTAGCTGTGATATTCGGTTTTTATCTAGGAGTCTGAAAAGATTGAGGAGAAAGCAGAATTAGACAATAAGAAGTAGTAAGGAACATTAGCTTTTTATCGTATTATTATGCAAAGTGAGTTTACTACAATTGCTTATTTTCATGCTTAAACCTCTTGGTACCACCAGTTTTTTTAATTTATATTATATATGCCCCATTCCCACCATTAGAGTTATCTCCATATAGCATTGTTCTTTGATTCTTTTGATTTTTCCCATTTCTGTCTTTTAAAGTAAGTATTCGTTTGCTGAAAAATCGATTTGTCTTTGTTATTGTTCGAATACTCAATACATTCAAAGAATCTTTCAAACCTTTTCCTTGGTACTGTTTGAGGGTCAGAACAGTGTTTGTAAGAGTACTTTGTCAGATATGTTATGCTTGTTGACGACATTGCATCAATGACAAAAAGGATACATGGATGTAGCGTTATTCATCAGTTAGAAGGTTAATTCCGCTCAAACCGGTGCTAGGGGCCGTCTTGAATTTACTACGAGGTAAGAGTGTTTGCTCTCTTCTTGAAGGCCTCATGGAAACTTCAGGATGGAGAACAACAATCAAGGCGCTGTTCCATTTGCTAAATCTTACCATGTTTCATATGGATTTTGTACCATGTACATTTACTTCATATCCCTCTAATTTTTTCATTAAAGAAGTTACACGTACTATGGATTCTCTATTGGTTTTGTCTACGGGTTAGAAAATGACATAAACCAATACGAAATCAAACAGATCTATTGACATCGTATTCTATCTGGCTGTATGACTGGTGCCATGCGTGAAACAAATCATGCTTACCCTTCCGCACACAGCTAGTGCTTTAGTTTTGTGGCTTCTTGTTTATTTTATCCCCGCACTTTTCTGAAGAAAGCTGGGATATTGTTTTGGTCCCGTAAGTGCGACCGTCCGTTTGTCTGTCTTTACGTTAGATGTACCTTGTCAGTGGATCTCCTCCTACATTTTTGAATTAAGTGTTTTGATTTGGTCATAGAATCGTTGCATATATGCTGCAGATGCGCAATAAGCTTTTGGATTTTTGATATTGGTCTTAGTGCAAACAAAAGGCACCAAGATGTTTGTGAGGACTTAAGCGAGCTTGTCAGTGAAAATGATTCTACAATTTTTAGATTTATGGATTTACGTGTTATATATTTGTAACATATACTCTGCAAATGTTCAATAACTTTCGGAATTTTGATTCCGGATCCAACTTTTGGTAAATTTCCTGAAAATGTCAAAGACTCATATTTTTTTATCTTGTAGCATATGATTTCCTATTTTGGGAAGTGTTTGGTAAAATAAAATTCTGAATACCTAGAATTCCAATTTTGATAATTATCCTGACAAACTCAAAGACCACTTATTTTTTTGAATTCTACCTAGCAACCACACCGTCAGAATATGTTCAAATTAGGACAAACATTTTCACCAGTTGGATTTCAAAATTCTGAATATTTGATTCCAATTTTGGTAAATTTCCTGAAAGTGTCAAATACCGCATATGATTTAGGAATTCCATCTAGCAATCGTACTTTAAGAATTTGTTTTGTTTTGAACAAGTATTTTCATTTATTGGATTCCGAAAATTTTGATCCAAAATTTGCTAAATTTCCTGAAAGTCTTTAAAAGAACCATACTTTTAAATTTTGATTTAATTTATACAAACATTTTTTTTAAATTTTACCTAGCTACAAAAGTTTAGGAATTTGTTTTAATTAGGACAAATATTTGCACCAATTGGATTTTCAAATAAATTGATTCCAAATTTGTTTTAAATAAGGCAAACATTTTTACCAATTGGATTTCTATAATATTTGATTCAAATTTTGGTAAATTCCCTGGAAGTTTCGAAGACCACTTATTTTTTTTTTAATTCTACCTAGAAACCATACTTTAAGAATTTGTTTTAATTAACACTAACATTTGCTCTAATTAGATTGCCTAAATATTTAATTCCAATTTAGGTATACTTCCTGAAAATCTCAAAGACCACTTTTTTTCGGAATTCTTCCCAGCAATCATATATCCTTTTACAATTTTCCTAGTAAAAATAGTGACTATCCATAATTTGATTTCCAGAATGTGAAGTAAAATTACGCCCAGGGTCAATAACAACTGTTTTCTGTGTTAAACACGGGAGTGCAGTCATGGCCATAATTTCTAATGGCACCAGTTCTAGTTATTAATTTCTTTGTCTTTGTAATACTCTCTCAATTCGTGTTGGATATGAATTGCCGTTATTTTCGATTTTGATATCGAATTCCATTTTATCATTTTTTTGCTTCGGTATTCGTTTACCGATGTATTAATGTACATTGTTTTCAACAATATGAATAACTTTCGACAATTAAATGACAATATAGTATTCATAAAATGGAAATAATGCATTATTTTAGGTATTGCTATGTTTATTATTGAGAGTTTAAAATTGAATTTTATTAATTATGTCAGAGTTTTCCAACCGATTGCAGTATTTTAAAAATAGTTTGAAATAATTTGGACTTGGAAGATAAAGATTTAGGGACAACTATTGTTATAACAACCCATGTAATTTTCAATTTTGAAATTTTCCCTTTCTCTTTTTGCTAACTTCCAAAGTATTCAATGAGATAGAGAATCCATTTTATCCTGGAAAATCTCTCATATTTGTTCTGTTAAAGTTAAAATAAACGTGGTCAATATACTTACAAACGTTGGATGACACTGTTGTTCGATAAAAACGTTGGTACATCGGTCAATGATTGCCCAGTACAATTGATTTGAGACTGGGAAAATATGCATTCAACTGGCTCAGCATTAACGGAAAAAACGCCATAAGACATCATTAAGGAAATTGTCCAAATGTTTATACGCATTTTGGTAGGAATCTTCAAGGTTGAATCTAGAAAAGCAAGGAATTAAAAGTATGAAAAACAAAATGTACAATGCTAATACATCATTCAAAATATACTACTATAATTCAAAATGCCTAATAAAGTGCGTTTGTAGTGAATCTTACAAATGTTACTCATATCTAAAGTTGTTTGTCTGTAACATGTTGGAATTACAATAATGACAAATAACATCAATTCTTGGTTGATGACTTTTAAATGGAGTCAAGAAGGGTGATATTTAGCTAGCAGTGCATGATTTTTAAAATGTTTTTTTCTTTCAGTTGTCATTTTGGTTGTACCGAATCAAAAGGATCGACTTCATGTTTTCTCGCATACTGTTTTGTTTTTTGTTATTTTTTTTAATAATAAATATTCTGAACAAAAGTGATCAAGCATTATACTTATGCTTCTTCCAAGACCACCTTTATATAATCTATGCATTATATATTCATTGACTTCGTAAATACCAAAAGTATTGGACTATAAAAAGGGGTTGTCGAAAACTCCGGAATTCCAAAGTGAATACTTTAAAAACCTAATAAGCAAATACACCAGAATGGCATGTTACGGTATACTTAATTTGGTTTCCAATCGAGTATTTTCCGTGAGTGAGTTTTTTTTCAGTCAATAATAATCTGCATGATTTGTTTTAATGACCAAATAAGGGAATTTAAACCAAAAATGTTAAGTTCAAATTTCACTAACTGCCTGACCCTTACATGGAATAGTACTTGAAAGGGAATACTAGTAAACATAAAAACTATACATAAATAATCAAGGAAATGGCAAGGAGTAAATTTACATGAAACAAAAATCTCTAAAAATGCAAGGTAAGACCAAACAATGGAACAACACTTTTATGGTTGTTCTTCCTCTCGAATTTTAATTGTAAATTGAAAGATTAAACCATCAATTAACACTTAAAATTACTTTAAATAACTAAATACCAAAGTTACTGTGAATTTAATTTCTGCATATGCGCATTTCTACAACTTATGTCTTCAGTGCAGATAAAATCTAAACGTTTGGAAGATCATTAACTCAAAGATGTTTAAAAACTGATAGAGAACAAAATTCAACATGATCTAAATGTAAATGTAAATTGACATTTGTGTAACCTGGTCCTCTTAACTTTACGACTCAAATTTTACCAAGGTTCGCGATCATGATATAATCATTGATGTATTATAAAAAAGTGTAATTAAGTGAAAAAAAAATATAATAAAAAAAAATTACAAAAATGCATTCGAAACTTTTACATTTTCTTTCAAAATATGTGTGAATAAATATTTACCCTGACAAATTATCAAGACAAAAGGCAAATCCCCACCATATTGATTAATTTCGATATGATATGATACATTGTATGTAATTAGACCGCTCTGTCGTTGTCATGAATCTATAGGTATAATGTATTTATGGAGCAGTTATATTTCAAACTCTTTTTTTAACTATATTTTTTGAAATATTGTATTTCGCATCACTATATTGTTTCAGGATAAAATTGTGTCATTTATAACAAGTGTGGATCGTATTGCAAGGCAATTCAGAAGCCCCTACCGGTGGAATAATTATTTGTTATACCAGGAAAATTAGTAAAAGAAGAAAAGTTTTCCGAGCCCAAAGGCCCGTAACTCCGTCAAAAATCAATGCACACGACCCATACTGATCTGTAATCCATAGTGTTTGATTATAAACAATACAAATATCAGCTTAATGACTGAAACGGTCTAGAAAAAAATCCGGAAAACCTATATTTTACCAATTCTAAGTCAAAGGCCCATAACTTCGTCCATTATCAATGGACCAGAACCAAACTCAAACTTGATTTGTAATTCATAGTGGTAGACTCACATAGCAAATATTAACTTCATATCTTGAACTGTTTAGAAAAAAAAAGTCCGGAAAACCTATATTTTACAAAATTGTCTAAGTCAAAGGCCCATAAACTCCGTCCAAAATCAATTAACTTTAACTTGATCTGTAACTCATTGTGGTAGACTAACATAACAAACATTAGATAAATATCTCTTATAGTATGGGAAAAAAGTCCGGAAAACTGAGTGTGACAGACTGACGGACTGACTGACTGACCGAGTGCAAACCTATAGTCCCCTTCGGCGAAGCCGGTAGGGGACGAAAAACATCCCTGACATTAATGCAGGACATTTGTTTTTTTAGTATCAAGGCTTTGGGAGATCAGAATCCTACATTAAAATAAAAGATTGATATAGATAACCAAATACCAAATGATTACATGGTCATCTGTGGTCTGGATATAGGTAAAGTTTTCAATGTATGTGTTGAATCTCTTGGGTCCTTAAATGAAAACAAAAGTCAATAACATATAAATTTCAATTCAACTTTCTTGTTTCATTAGCAAGGTTTTTTCAAATATTGATGTCATTTTAAAATCGTAGGTTATCTTAAATTCCGCTCACTAAATTTAAATGAAAATTTTAAATTTTACGATGTTAAGTTTATAGATATGACTAAAACACCTGTTTTGTGTATTAATCACTAATTTTAGGAAACCAATTAAGCCGTAATACATACTGATTGTAAAAAAATGTATACTTTCTTACAGAAACACAACTTTTAAAGTAACGATGTGATTAAAGTTGGGGTCTCTTACACTTTGATACAAAAGGTAAAAATCAAGCAAGTATTTGATTTCAGTCAGTGAGTCCAGGTGAAAATTTGAAAAAAAAAGTTTTAACATATGAATAGTTTATATGCGCATATATTGCCGATATATATATATACACAAAAAGTAAAATTATATTGGACTAAAAACTTACTTTTAAAACGTTATGGTAATTTGTCAATAACATTTAAACAGAGATAATTTTTTTTTTAAATCACAAAATATATAATTTATATATCGTAGTATTTGAGATATTAAATAATAGCTCTCATTTATATTTTATTAATATAAAATGCTCCTACATTGTATGTGATTAGTTGCATTTCATATTTAAAGGTTGACTTGTACATCTCTTGATATAAATTCGAGTAATTTAATTACACGACAACAACAAACGAGTTTCAGTGAGTTTATTATTATTTGTAAGTGAATAACGAGTGTTGAAAATAAGCGAAATACAATGCAAGTCCCACCAACTATAAAACCTATTTCTCTTCTGAAAAACTTCATTTGTAAACTCTTCTGTGGTGTTTTCTCAGTTAAGATTGATTGATTGATTGTTGTTTAACGCCAACTTCAGCAATATTTCAGCTATACCGCGGCGTGAACAGTTGATGATATTATGAATATATAACTAAATTCAAAACCTAGATATTTTAATTGATTGATTGATTGAATATTGTTTAACGTCTACTCAGCAATATTTCAGCTATATCAAGACGAGAATAAGTTTGTTGATAAATAATCACTTTGGGGTATGGAAATGGCCATGGGACGGGAAATTCTGACTGCCACTGGAAAAGTAGGGTGAAATCGTCAAGGGCAGGGAATTTAGCCTTGTAGCCGATCACCTACGGACCACCCCAAAAAGAGCTTGCTACAAGGGTTCTTTAACGTGCAGTAAGCGTGGCATTTCTTCCAACACGTGGACCTGAGTTTACATCCCATCCGAAAGATGGGTTGTGTATTTATTAATCCCGCACAACCACGGAATGGGTCCTATTTCTATATCCCGGGACCCTCGGGGTCAGCCTCCGTTTAGGAGGGGTCACACCCCGCAAGCCGGAGATACTGGGTCCTATTTCTATATCCCGGGGTTCCCTCGGGGTCCTCTGTTAGGATGGCTCATACTCCAAGCTCAGAAGGCACTTTAAGGTATTTTATAAAAGAACTTCAGATTCATTCTAAATCTTTTTATTTATTCATACTAATCAAAACAAGTAATTTACGCGGAAAAAAGGAGTTACCTTTCCTACCTCAAGTCTACTACCTTGAAATCTGAATCTGTATTTATGCTTAAAACGTATGGCTATATCTAGATAAACAACTTCTAAAAGATAAAATCGTACGATAAACATTTTTTCCAGTAATGTAAAGATGGAAATATTCAGTATGTTGTATCTATGAATACACCAAATATTAATCATGAAATTAAAACTTGACAAAAACTTTTCATACATGTAAACTTTAGCAATCCATACTATCCTACACAAAACAGATAGATTGATTGATAAGTTAGAGTTTAACGTCCAATGAGCAATATTTCAGCGGTATCAGGACGAGAACAAGTTAATCAATTTAAAAAAATGTAAGTAAAAGAAGAGAAGGGACAACCGGGGTAACGACTTTTGATTGCCACTGGAAAAGGGTAGAGATGGGTAGGGGCAGGAAATTTAGCCTTCTAAACGACACCAATGTGTCTGCTCTCTTTAGAGAAATATAGATTGATTGATTAATTGAATATTGTTTAACGTCTTCTCAGCAATATTTCAGCTATATCAAGACGAGAACAAGTTTGTTAATAAATAATCACTTTAGGGTATGGAAAAGGTCATGGGACGGGGAATTCTGACTGCTACTGGAAAAGTAGGGTGAAATCGAAAAGGGCAGAGAATTTAGCCTTGTAGCCGATCACCTACGGACCACTCTAAAAAAGCTTGCTACAAGGGTTCCTTAACGTGCAGGAAGCGTGGCATTTCTTCCATCACGTAGACCTGAGTTTACATCCCATCCGAAAGATGGGTTGTGTATTTATTAATCCCGCACAACCACGGAATGGGTCCTATTTCTATATCCCGGGACCCTCGGGGTCAGCCCCCGTTTAGGAGGAGTCACAACCAGCAAGCCGGTGATACTAGGTCCTATCTCTATATCCCGGGGTTCCCTCGGGGTCCTCTGTTAGGAAGACTCATACTCTAAGCTCAGAGGTTGCTGCGGGCCTATTCATAAGCCGGGACCGCGCACGGCGGAGAGAAATATAGAAGGGATCTTTATACTGCATGGAGCACGGAAAGGTCCGTTGAATTGTGATCACTATTTAAACGTTTACAGAGCTTATAAAATAAGTGAAGATGCTTACAAATTAATTGAAATTAATTGGAGGACTAAATTTATCAGAAAAGGTAAATTCCGATAAAATTGCTTGTAGGAGGCAAATTCAACTTTCACAGGAAATGGATGCAACAGGTTAGGTATCCGTCCATAACTATGTACAAATTAAATTTCTGATGTTTCTCAAATATTACCGATTAGTAGTTCATTGAAAAATTACGGGCAATGGTGGCATTCAAAATAATCACGTGGTCATCTTTCGATAGGATTATTTTAGGAAAAGGTTTTTCCCCCATTTCTTAAATATGAAACATCTTAGGGGCCACCGTTGAAATAAGAGAGATAAATTGCAAAAAAGTTAATTTCTCTAGTGCTATCTATGTTAAATTCTTTTATTAATAACAAGTTATCTCCCTTGCATAATTTCTGTGTTCTGTAAATCAAGCAACTGATTTAAAGCTTGTGTGTTTTAGTTAATCTTTTTGTACTCAAAAAGTGATTAGGAAAATAATTTTAGATACTTTGGAATTTTTTTACATTTTAAATAACCATTTTGTTAAGTTTTAATGAATGAAACCTAAACGAAGTATTACACAAAAATGGCGGAATAATACCACTGAGACACCTTTACTTATTTCTTCTATTTTCCAGTGTTTATTTCTTTTCTTGGCGTATTTATCTTTTGCAAATATTTCTGTCCGGATATAAGTGAAATATTGCTTACTGGACGTGAAATGTGAAATTAAAACAATCGACCAATTGTCCGGTTTATATTCATTTTAGTGTCATGGAGGTGCCTATCTGAGTTGTGTTCAGGTAGTTGATAGCCAGTAAAATCCGACCGAGCTAACGGAATATTTCTTGAGCTCATTCGGTTGCGAGACTGGCTACAATGCAAAAGGCCAAGGATTCGATCCACGGACGAGGAGGCACTCGTAGTAAAAATACTGATTTTCTGTACGGAACATGCTCTACGGTCACGCTCCAACTTAAAGAGCCACGATGGATAGAACAAGAAAAATAGCACTTGATCTTGTGGAGTGTGAAGAGTCATACATACGGCGAGTATGATGACTCTTGATGGAGGAATGTCCCATAGGTGCCTATCTGAGTTGTATTCAGGTAGTAGATATATAGCCAGTCAAAATCGACGGAGCTAACGGAATATTTCTTTAGCTCATTTGGTAGCGAGGCTTGCTACGAAGCAAAAGGTCCATGGTTAGATCCCCGGACGAGGAGGCACTGGTAGTAAAAATACTGATCTTCTGTACGGAACGTGCTCTCCGGTCACAATTGCAATTAATTTAGAAATACATATGGCATTAACTGATAGATAACAAATAACAGAAAATAGATACTAGTCCACCGAAAGTATTCACTGACCTACTAAGTAATCATTACTTCGGTGCTGGGCCGAAAACCGATTTTCTTTGGAAACTTGCAATATATAGATTTAAGAATGAATTGTTTAAAACAAAAGAACATTCCCTAAAGAGCATAGCTCTGTCCTCAGCTGATTTTGGCCTTTCAATTAAGATCCTTTTGGTAATTTGTTCACTTTCAGCTTTAACACATATTTTGGTTAATAGACTGCTAAAACCCCCGTCACACTGGGACGAAGACCATCAAGATCTTAGTACGTTCTTAAAACTTTATGGAACGTAGAGAAAACGGGATAAAAATATAGCTTTAAAGTTTTAACAACGATTTCTCTACGTCAGTGCTAAGATCGCGATACGTTTTTAAAGTTTATGACCAAGTTCCTTGTAGGTCTATCAAGTCCTTACTACGTTTCTTCTGCGTTCATCACGTCTTTACTACTATTAAACTACGTCCTTTCTGCGACTCCACTGCGACCATCCAGTTTGAAGTAGGTTTCCAATACGTTTGTACAGAGTTTGTACTAGAGACAATAAAAAAAGATAAAATCATTGTCGCCATACTTTGTGAGGTCGAGGTTCTTTTTGTAATATTTTATCCCAAGCGTTACCGATATAACGAAAAAAAAAACAAACAAAAACAAAAGTCTATACTAAAATGATAAAGTATCGGACAAACATGCTTTATTACAATTCTAATATGGAAATTTTACCAGTTTAGGAGCGGTTTGATTGGATCGGGGCAACATTAATATTGACTTCATTTTTTTAATGCCTTCATTCTTCAATAATCTCCACTTGAAGTTCTACTCGACGGTGCTGACGAACCGGACGTTACGGTTTTGATTTTTGGCCCTGTCACACTATAACGTTCTAGCCAATGTTCGAAAACTTCTAAATTTTAGTAAAAAACGATAGCACCTGCTGAAGAATTTGCAGAAATTTTCTTGTCGGACACCTGATGATTTTCAACAAACGGGAAACTAATGACTTATGTGCAGCATACAAAAAAGCATAACAGGACATACCATATAAAAAAAATACTAGCATAATTGAAATATGCGAAACACACGCACAACGTACGGGTGTCTAACGAACACTCGAACGCCTGCGTGGGATTTAGATCATCTTTCTTCAGATCAGTTAATTATTTTTTTAAGTCAAATCAAACGATGTCTGAATTATTTGTAAATAGAATTTGCAGAATTACAGGATAGGTAACACCAAAGAAGACCACAAATTTTATTTCAAATCATCTCAATCAATGTGATGCTGAAACAAAGCATTGATTTACATTCTGTGAAATGATTTTTTACCTTGTTCATAAATTTTACTGTACTCGTTAAATACAAGGATTCATGTTTTCGTTTATACACACTTTAAACGTGTGGATAACATACCTCTGATGTTCATCCAATGTGTGCATATTGTATATTTATCAACCAAATGTTTGCAAACATTGCAAATTTTGAGCATTTTCAAACTTTTTTTACCCCCCCCCCCCAAGTTACACAGTGTGTGTGGCATTTTGTAACATGCCTCGCAATGTTAAAACAATCACATTTCACGGGAAATAAATGAAAACAAATGTATAGATGGTTCAGTATTGGTAGTTTGGTTAAGAATTTAACTTTTCTATATTCTCTTTTGTGCATGTGCCAATCACAGGGGCCGGTAACATACGATATTGATAGACCGGGTCCCATAGATATGTATAAGAAGGAGAAGGGAAACAACGGAAGTCCAAAAATTATATACCACAATACTTCAAAGTCAGACGACGACAGCTTTTTATGGCAATAATTGTCTCAAACTCGCCCATAAGTTTGGCAAATAATTATATTTTCATAAAATATAAACTTTCTTACCTTCACTTGGCTTTAAAACATATTTTTCTCCCTTGGAAAGACTGATATTGTCCCGATGTAGTTTAAGTAGGCCAGTGTAGGGAAACGAAGTAAATCCCGAAATGAGAAAAAAAGTAAAAACTTTATTCGATTCCTCTCCGTATCCGATTCCCTCCTTCAGTGAGCTGGCTAATCAACATTACGACTGGATTATTTAGTTTTATAACAATAACATTATTGACCAATCAGAAGACTGTTCTCGTTTCATTCAAAATGTCGACGAATGTTGACATTCTACTTTGTGTGACACAAACGATACGCCAAGTCGCTGAAGACTGTTGATTTTGACGTTTTATGTGAGTGAATTAACATGGAACTTATTTGTGGAAATGTGGAAAGTTATATTTAAACAAGATTTTTTCGTGAAAAGGCAAAAAACATTGATTGAAGTGGAAAAATTGTGTTGATTTCATGGCCTACTTAAACTACATCGGGACAATTTCAGTGTTTCGATGGGAGAAAAATATATTTTAAAGCCAAGTGAAGGTAAGAAAGTTTATATTTTATGAAAATATAATTATTTGCCAAACTTATGGGCGAGTTTGAGACAATTATTGCCATAAAAAGCTGTCGTCGTCTGACTTTGAAGTATTGTGGTATATAATTTTTGGACTTCCGTTGTTTCCCTTCTCCTTCTTATACATATCTATGGGACCCGGTCTATCAATATCGTATGTTACCGGCCCCTGTGGTGCCAATGGTACTTGGTTGCAGTAATTGAAGGGTACCATCTTAAGATATTGTTCTTAGAAAGCCTTATCTTTATAAAAAAATATAAGATACCTTTTTTGGAGTTTCGTCGAGATGTCGAATGCCGAATCTAAATTTGTAGAATATATTTAAATACCACTTGTCATGTAATTGGTATATTTAGAATATTTTTCATAAACTGGAATCAAATGTCCGTCTTATCGTAAAACTAAACTCTACTTAAAAAATACTTAAGATACTTAAAAATAAAGCAAAAAATATCTTAGATTGAATGTTATTCTGAAATATTAAAATATAATGAAATTCAGATATTTGGCAGCGGAGGAAATCCTTTCTAGCATTCAAGAATATCTGAGACTTTGTACACTATTTTCCAAACAAAAACGGCATGGTAGATTTTATAAAATTTCGAAATAGGTCATATGTGTGTTGGATCTTTTGTTGCCAAGTTTTTGGTGAACAATAAATCAAAGGTTTTTCATCATGAAGAAATTGAGTGAAGCTGTGATTTCTGCAATGTTTTTGTACTGCAAATCAACACTTAGTGCATGCCTGTGATCATTATCATCTCATATTAAGGTCTCCAAGTTTCCATGAAGCAGTTTAGCAATTTCTTTTCTATGAGGCAGTTTAAGAATTTATGGCTAATACATCTCGATTCTTATATATACAGCCCAGCCTTTCAAAAAGTGTTGTTATCTTTTCCTGCATTTGAACTCTGTTTTTATGTGTAAAATCAGCCCTACATTGTTAGATCTGCACATTGGTTGTTCCCTCTCCGGGATTCGAACCATCACTGTTGTCACAACAGTGATGGTTCGAATCCCGGAGAGGGAACACCGCCTGCACTACGATTTTCAGACGTATATATAAATAATTCATCTAGCCCAGTATAATGTCTCACGATATTATCCATTGGACAGGTATAGTATAAAGAGTTGTCACATACTTCAGACAACTGTATAAAAATTATAAACCTTGTGTTGCGGCATTCCTTGTCGACAGACATTGAATCCTCTCTGCTATACACACAGCTGATCTGCACGAGCACCTATACATCATGTACTGCGTTACAACCCTAGATTAAACCTACGAGGAGGTATTACCCGGTTACCGAAAGCTATATTATTTATATAGCCTAGGTAGCCGCGTGGTCTAGGGTGCTGGACGTAGTGCAGGCAGTGATGCCAAAGATGTCACAACAGTGATGGTTCGAATCCCGGAGAGGGAACTACCAATGTGCAGATCTAACAATGTTGGGCTGATTTTTCAGACGTATATATAAATAATTCATCTAGCCCAGTATAATGTCTCAGGATACTTCAGCGAAACTTGATCAAATGTTGAAAACTAAAAAGAACTCGGGAGAATGCCCCTGACACAATAACCCAACAGTAAGATAAAACAACTACAGAACAGGATGTCCGGATTTCAACATGAAGAAAATTTAACGAACTGTTGCACGAGGACAATAGGCAAAAGGCAACAGTTTGCTTTGAGTGTCTAACAAAATAGCTGCTGTCCAAGAAACCTAGTCTATATATAGCTATTTGTTATACCTCCACCCGTAATTGCACATGGGCGAAGTATTTTAAGGGCGAAACATTTGATCTGTTGACCACTGAAAATCTCAGCAGATGTCCTGCGCAACCATGTGACGTTGTTGACCAATGGAAAGCAGGACGGGGGGGCAACAGATCATTGATCAGCGGTCAATAGATCAAATGTCACTTGTAACATTCTAAAAAAATATAGCCAGAAAATGATGTTAATATATGGATTTATATCTCACCTGACTAGAGCATATTGACCGAGGACGCAGTCTGAGATCCATATACTCCAATTAGGTCTATAAAATCAATGTATTGACCATACTGGTCAGACTATATTTGTTTTATTATTTTATTACATTATTCTTGTTTTACTAAGTTTACTTTTCTATTTTCTTTTCGGGCTTGAACTCCACCGACGATTTCGTCAGAACGAGCTTGTTTGTTTTTAAATGCCGGAACGGAAGGGCGGACCAAATGATTTTTTTGAAAATGCCTATATATACGGTACAGAAGTACCTCATGGGTGAGTTCTGAACAGAATTTCAAAATGGGAATTGTTTCTGTTAACTATAGAAGTTGACACTTCTTTTTTTTTTTCTTTAAGTAAATTAGTACATTATTTCTTTCATACTGCAAATTTAAAGAAAAAATCTAATTTGTGGAATCTTTGCTGTTACCAATGGTCATGTGTATTAAATGTTTGGAGTTTATATGAACATAATTATTAAATACGAAATTAAATTAACTTTTAATATGCACGAATTTGAATATTACTTATATATATATATATATATACCTACACTGAAAGGTGTTGAGTGAAAAAAATACAAACTACTTTAAAAGAAAGTCCCAATGACTATGCACATGTCGAAAATATCTGTGAAAATACATGTAACCTGTCAAAAACCTAGTAAAAACTTACTAGAAACGGCGTAAAAACCACCCGAACGTACTATTAACGTAGTAAAAACTTGACGGACGTGTTAAAGACGCATTAACAACTTTACCAGGTCTTGATACAAACTTGATTGAAAAATACCGTTATATGAAATCGCAGTGAACACGTATTAAAAACGTACAACGGTCGTATTGCAAACTTTAAGGACGCAGTAAGAACGTAGCATAGACGGCAGAGAATTTCATCCCGTCCGCGCCAAGTCCTTAAAGTTTTTGACCCGTTCATTCCACGTACTTTCCAAGTCCAAGCATTTCTCAATACGTTCTTAGTAGGTCTTTACTACGTTTTGTCACCATCACGTTCTTACCACGTTTGTTTTGAACATGCTCAAAATTATTCCACGTCCTTCACGTCCGTGAAGTTCGTATTGCGTTCAATAAAGTTTGCACTACGACCAATCAAGTTTCTATCACGCCTTTACTACGTTCAGCAAGTTCATTTGATTTTTTAGGACTTCATGAGAACGTAGTAAGAACTTTATCCAGCGTGACGGGGGCATACCAACTAGAATACTGAAGGAACAAAAGAGTCGTATTTACAAAAATCAAAATTCCAAAGACATGGCCAAGACGAGAACACAAAACAGACAGATACAAAGCACAGAAATAAAAAAAAAACATTCGAAACTAAAGCACTCAAAGTGTGAACTCCCGTCACACTTAGAGTGACATCTGTAAGCATCATCTGTTCTGTTAACAGCACACGTCCCTGGGTTAGAGAATCAAATATGTTTTTGAAAGACCTGTTTGATCTGTTTGATAGCTGATTGGTTAATGTCATTTTTTAACCCTAAGACATAACCAATTAAAAATCCATGGTACTTGTTACTTTGCTAACCTCAAACAATACCAGTGTGACATTTTGAAAAGTTTTTGTTATAAATTTAGTATTCACACACTGACATGAACAAATTGGTACAACGGACATCCTTTGTAATATTTTCATGTCGTCACCACATTCACAAGTCATTTTATTGCGCAGCAATGGTGAATAAAAGGATATGGAGTAAAAGCACATGAGACAAAGTCTCTACAAATACATGGTAAAAAACAAGCAAAGGAACAACGCTTTTATTGTTGTTCTTCATCTTGAAGTCACCATGAGGCCTTCAACAATGAGCTTTGCTCATACCTCATAGTAAGTTCAAGACGGCCCCTAGCACCGGTGAGCGGAATTCTTTGCTAATTGTCGAGCAACGCTACATCCATGTCTTTCTTGGTCCTTTTCTCTTATAAAAGCTATGTTATATTCCGTTAAATTCAAAACTGAAGCATTCCCAGTGAATGCTTACTACCTGTAATTGTCATCAAAAATTGAATTGTTTGAAATGAGACCCAAGATGGCAAGTGAATACGTCTTAACAAAGTTTTCTTTTGTCGAATTACTGAAAACATATTTGCGGATTTCTGGACGTCATTTTGAATTTGTATGTGCCGATACACTTACAGGAGATGCTATGGCGTTTTCAAGAATTGCAGAAAAGAATGTATTTGAAACGTATCGGACAGCATTTTCCAGTAAAATCGTATGCGAAGACATCTTTGAATCTGATGTTTTAAACTGGCTAAATTTATTTGAGAAAGGGAGGAATTGCTCACTGAATTTGACAGTACTGGTTTTATTAGCTTTGATAGCATGTTTGTGTGGCACAGACTAAACAATCATAGAACAATCAAATGGCTTTGCTAAAAGTTCACAACCTATATTTGTTGGCTGTATGCGATCCCGGAGGAGGGAATTCTGTAATATTTGAAAATGTAATAGAGCCTGTGGCAAGAAGCATATATGAAAGGACTGGAGATACATACCAGTGCTGGACTACTGCTACAGATGGAGTAGGGCTTATAACGTCTGTAAGATCAACGTTTTCTAGCATCGATCAACGCCAAACAGAGCAAAGAGGGGTTATTTATGCAAGAGTGGGAAAGGAGATTATGTTCATTTTTCATCAGGAAGTGGAGGCTTTAAGACGACATCAATTTCTATGTGTCTGTATATCAAATCACATCCCCTGATGAGCGAGATGGCCAATTTCGCTGGCGGTGACGGCTTTTTGAACAGATAGCTGATGTTAGTATCTAGTCCTTTACTATTTCCAACAAATATAGTTAAGAATAACTATCTGAAACTGCTAGACAGTGGGGTTCTTGACTTTATTGACATGTTTTACAAGCTACATATGGATCGAAAAGATTGTTTTGAATAACACTTATCAGAGGATGCACAAAAGGAATATGACACTATGGTAGATGCATATGCAGAGCTGTTGAATGACAAGTACAACGTCCGAGAATGTAAGTTTGGGGAATATGATCCTTTTTGAATTCAGATCCATTGGTAATTCATAGCACATTAATGTGTTATTGAAATTAGCGGGGGTCGATGTGAAAACAACTACTTTCCAAAAAATCTAAGTCCAATAATTAATTTATGAAGTCAATAATTTACAATTTGTACAAAAAATATTACATTATAAACAAATTGCTAGGATCTATGTTTCATATGAAAGCTCGTTATGGACACAGATCAAGAAAAATGATTAATGATTTAAATAGTGTAAGATTGAAAGTTGACGTAAGTCGCATATTATCTTAAGACTGTGAAATGAAAGTTTGAATTTCTATTTTAGTATTCAGTAGACCCTGTCCAAGATAGGCTAACCATATCCCTAAACTAAATGCTAACCACAGGACGCTAACTGTAACCCTATTCCTAACTTTAACCTTAACCCGTAACCCTAAGCAAAGCTTACTGAAATTGTAAATACAGAGATATAAACAACCCTTTGTGGAGGGTCACCTAACCTAAATGAAGGCCGACATTATTTTACGTTGAATGACTTTTAGTCCATCACTTTCATTGTTATTACTGTGTTATAAGGTTAATGTTCGGACTATTATAACTCACCATAGAAAACCAATAACCATTTATTTAACCCTAACCATGAGTCATAACATTTATTCTAAATTTAGTCTGAAATAACAAAATACCGACGTTGTTGTTAATTTACTTTCTGTTTTGTTTTTATCCAGTTTTGAAGAAATTTTCAAATTGAATAAGTGGAAGTTTGTTAAATTAACAATGATTGGTTGGTTAGAGTTTAACGTCCAGTGAGCAATATTTCAGCTATATCAGGACGAGAACATTTAAATAAAAAAATATAAGAAAGAGAAGAAACAAAGACAGAAGGGACAACGAGTTTTGATTGGCACTGGAATAAGGGAGAAATGGGTAGGGGCGGGAAATTTAGCCTTCTATACGAGTCCCGGTGACTCTGCTCTCTTTAGGCAATATATTGATTGATTGAATATTGTTTAACGTCTACTGAGCAATATTTCAGCTATATCAAGACGAGAACAAGTTTATTAATAAGTAATCACTTTAGGGGTATGGAAGGGGTTATGGGACGGGAAATTCTGACTGCCACTGGAAAAGTAGGGTGAAATCGAAAGGGGCGGGGAATTTAGCCTTGTAGCTGATCACCTACGAACCACTCAAAAGGAGCTTGCTACAAGGATTCTTTTACGTGCAGGAAGCGTGGCATATCTTCCAACACGTGGACCTGAGTTTACATCCCATCCGAAAGATGGGTTGTGTATTTATTAATCCCGCACAACCATGGAATGGGTCTTATTTGTATATCTCGGGGTTCCCTCGGGGTCAGCCCCGTTTAGGAGGGGTCATAACCCGCAAGCCGGAGATACTGGGTCTTATTTTTATATCCCGGGGTTCCCTTGGGGTCTTAGACAATATAGAAGGTGTCTTTGTACTGCATAAAGCGTGGTGTTTCTCCACACAGATTTTGCTACAATTGTTAGTTGTCAGGGTTTTCGTATTATGACCCAACTTTCCCGCATAGACAGGGCATTCCCCTATCCACCAACTGGGGACGCGCTCGGTAGCTTCGTAGCACAAGCCCCTGAAAACCGATAAAGGTGCCGCGAAATTAACAATGAGCTGCATGAACAACGTAACTCGGGGAAAGTTTGTGTGGTCTGTGTTACTTTAGAAATATCAATATAGATGTGTCCAAGTGTGTCTTAAAGGGTTTCAGGTATTTCGCAGGCAGTTTGATAAAATGCGTATCTATGCATGTCTAAATACATGCGGTAAATATCCTTTCATTCCCAAGTGTTTACATTGTTGTCCTCAAAACTATGTCCGAGTTCGAACATTTGGAAAATCAGTAACATCCGGTGGCGGTGATGCCAAAACTGGAAAAAAACTCTTGTCAATAACTGGCTCGTCCATTTGACCATTACTTACAAACAACTGATACATAATCGAAGTAATGATATGTGTAAACAAATTGTATTTGTGTGTGAAGAAGTCCATTTCCTCCGGCATTTACTTTTTCGTAAAGTGGAATTTTTCAACTATTGACTTTTTCATTTTTAATTTGTTAATTATACTAGTTGTAAACTTCCTAGAAAAAAATACTAATTGGCGTTACCTCATTTTCACGACTACTTACCCCTTTTTAACCGGGTTTTCCATCGGAAAAATCCGGTTATTAAAATGGTGAAATGGCGGGCGGGAGTCTGCCAAATAGGTTCATCATTTGTCCGGAGCAAATCTCCCACGATCTTGATTTCTGATAATTTATGCCAAAATTACCAGTTGCTGAACTTAGTCATCTTTACATCAAATATCTGCCTATCGGGTTCCCCTTTTGTCCGGAGCAAATCTCCTACAGTTTTTGAGAAAGAAGATTTACATTTTGCAGATCATTTGTACATATATGAAAAGTGTGCATGCTACTTTGATTTTGATATCTAATAATTTATGCCGAAATTACCAGTTGTTGAACTTAATCATTTTTACGTCAAATATCTGCCAATAGGGTTCCCCATTGTCTGGAGCAAATGAGCAAATCTCCTACAGTTTTTGGGATAGGAGTTTTATATTTGGCATTATATTTCAAGGTGTGCATATTATTTTGGTTTTAATTTTTGATAATTTATGCTAAAATTATCAGTTGTTGAACTTAGTCATTATTATGTCACATATCTGCCAAACAGTGTACCCCATTTGCATTTGTCCAGAGAAGGATGTCGCCTCCAACAGTTTTTACATAAAATATGCTACTTCAAAAGAAGGCTTAACATCACAGATTGTAAAAGATGTACATTAATTTGGAATATTCAGGATTGACCCCTGGGTAAGATATACTAAAAGAAAACCCGGTTTCCTGTCACATTAACAGCTTTTCTCTTGTTTTCATATTCGTATATTTCCGAGATTGATTGATTGATTGAATATTGTTTAACGTCTACTCAGCAATATTTCAGCTATATCAAGACGAGAACAAGTTTGTTAATAAATAATCACTTTGGGGTATGGAAAGGGCCATGGGACGGGAAATTCTGACTGGCACTGGAAAGGTAGGGTGAAATCGTCAAGGGCGGGGAATTTAGCCTTGTAGCCGATCACCTACGGACCACCCCAAAAAGAGCTTGCTACAAGGGTTCTTTAACGTGCAGGAAGCGTGGCGTTTCTTCCAACACGTGGACCTGAGTTTACATCCCATCCGAAAGATGGGTTGTGTATTTATTAATCCCGCACAACCACGGAATGGGTCCTATTTCTATATCCCGGGACCCTCGGGGTCAGCCTCCGTTTAGGAGGGGTCACACCCCGCAAGCCGGAGATACTAGGTCCTATTTCTATATCCCGGGGTTCCCTCGGGGTCCTCTGTTAGAAAGACTCATACTCCAAGCTCAGAGGATGCTGCGGGCCTATTCATTATCCGGGACCGCGCACGGCGGTATATTTCCGAGAAAAAAATAAGCTGGTCGAAAATATCAGACGAATGTTTGCTTATAACAATGGAGGTATTAACAAAGGAGCTACAAAAAAAACATTAGGACTTTTTCATGCCCATAGAGCCTTATAGTAAAGATACTGAATTTTTCTAATTTGACGATACCCCTGTGATGACTATCGGCGATTTAGCAGTTGTGGTGGTCATCTTGGTAATCAAGTAAATCAGGTGATTTATTACCTTGTTTGATAAGTATAGTTCATAACGGTAGGCTCTGTTGCTACATTTCAAACGTGTCGATGTTGTGACAGGTACTTCAATTGGTTGTGGTGTAAAAATCTTCCTAATTGGTCAGATTAACAACACTACAAAATGATCTGTCGGTTGAGTATTTGATTATAAAATATTTTAATATCAATTTTGCCCTTACATTAAATTTCAATAAATTAATTGATTGATTGATTGAATATTGTTTAACGTCTACTCAGCAATATTTCAGCTATATCAAGACGAGAACAAGTTTGTTGATAAATAATCACTTTGGGGTATGGAAATGGCCATGGGACGGGAAATTCTGACTGCCACTGGAAAAGTAGGGTGAAATCTTCAAGGGCGGGGAATTTAGCCTTGTAGCCGATCACCTACGGACCACCCCAAAAAGAGCTTGCTACAAGGGTTCTTTAACGTGCAGGAAGCGTGGCATTTCTTCCAACACGTGGACCTGAGTTTACATCCCATCCGAAAGATGGGTTGTGTATTTATTAATCCCGCACAACCACGGAATGGGTCCTATTTCTATATCCCGGGACCCTCGGGGTCAGCCTCCGTTTAGGAGGGGTCACACCCCGCAAGCCGGAGATACTGGGTCCTATTTCTATATCCCGGGGTTCCCTCGGGGTCCTCTGTTAGGATGGCTCATACTCCAAGCTCAGAGGATGCTGCGGGCCTATTCTTCAGCCGGGACCGCGCACGGCGGTCAATAAATTAAACCGTCTCACAATATAGGACGTTTTTGTAACTTAATCCGTGGTGGTTATTAAAGTATACCCTTAGTTTAGAAAATCACCAGTCGAATACTACTGGAAAGTTCAGTGATACTAAATAGCCCATCAAATTTAGTAACATTATATATTATGAGATGACCCATTGGTAAGTTTACCCGTATCATCAATGTGAACCTGAGTTTCGAAAATGTCTATTAATTCAACTAAGATGTACATTTAGTACATAGATTTCCTTATATTGACAAGATATTTTTTGTGAGGTGATAGTGAACAATGGCAACTGGTAATTGGAGCGATAAAAACCCCAGACAATATCACAAGACTTGCTAGATTGATTGATTAGTTAGAGTTTAACGTCCAATGAGCAATATTTCAGCTATATCAGGACGAGAACAAGTTAATCAATTCAAAAATTGAAAGTATCAGAAGAAAGAAATAAAGGTGGAAGGGACAACCTGGGCAACGACTTTTGACTACCACTGGAAAATTGGAGAAATGGGTAGGGGCAGGAAATTTAGCCTTCCATACGACACCCAGTGCGTCTGCTCTCTTTAGAGAAATATAGAAGGGGTCTTTATACTGCATGGAGCGTGGCGTTTCTCCACACAGTTTGGCTACAATGGTTCGCGGTCAGGCTTTCCGTATTATGACCTGACTACCCCGCATAGACAGGGCATTCCCCTATCCACCACCTGGGGACGCGCCCGGCAGCTCTGTAGCCGAAGCCCCTGAAAACCGATTCAGGTGCCGGGCAAGACTTGCTAGAGTTCAATATCTTAGGACAAAGTACAGTCTTCACCCTACTAAATCATTAGGTAGACTGTGGTTCTACAAATTGTTGTCATTAGCTCTTGAATTGTGTTTAGAGTACTGTTGACACACATTTTATTACCCATTTAGGACGAGTAAGTGTATAACATTTTTCTTGCACTTGTGTGAATAATATTAACCATGTATAAAGTATAATAGCAGGGTCCCATTGTTCGAGATAAATTAACACCAAGTGTAGTGTGGTCAAAATATTTGATACTACATCACTAGTACAAACAAAATACTTGTAAAAGGAAACCCTGTTATAGAGATGTACAGATAGATTGAAATATGTGAGGGGGCGAGACCATTTTTGGACTTCGGAATCGGCCTTGTTTACCTTCGGGAATTCGGGATCGGCCATTTTTTTAATTTCGGAATTCGGGATAACAAAACATAAGGATACGGGAATTATATGCTTTTAACAAAGGGAATTCGGGATTTCTTTTTTGAAATTTAATGGGATTTTCAAAAATTGTCATCTAGGATACACACGTTCTTTTTTCATAATAAATTTCCATATATGAATATGCTGAATCAGAATTGGTAACCGAATAATTAGGAGAGTCCATTAAAATGTAAGTTCAGACACATGTACAAGCCTCAATTTTTGAAAGTCATCATGTCATTAACAATAACAACATTACTTTTATTCTATAATCATGATAAGGCTTTGCCTTTCTGCAAAGAAAAAAACAAATATTGTGATAGAGGAGAATGAAAATTTTATTGCAAGTTCACGTAGCATGTTATGCATTATTGTGGAATA
>MJUU01032754.1:0-20120 GCA_002080025.1 Modiolus philippinarum | reverse complement strand
AACCTGTTCAACGTCAATAAACAATTCCAGAAAGATTCAACTAACAGCTTCAGGTCCCTGTAGGGATCAGGGTACAGTATGCTTGCAGTAGTTTCAAAAATACATCCTTTGTTTAGCTCAATCAAGGTTGGTGTTGGATAAAAAAAATTTATGTTAGTACAGATTAAGATTAAGATTAAGATTAAGATTGTTTATTCCAATTAATGGTCCCACAAAGGGCATACAAATTTCATACAATGATTAAGATTCATTTCAGGTACACATACATACATACAAAATTAGACAAAGAACACGAGAACATATATATATATGTATAACGATTGTAATGAAATAATATTTTCAACGGTAAGGCCAGAGCCAAGCAGGGATAATACCAGTAGAAATATAAATATACACAATATATATAACAGTCAACAATGTTGGCGTCTAATCTCAAGACACTCTTGGATATAAGTTCCAAGAAGGTCCAGAACATCAGAATTCTCATTAGGGACCGACCATTTAACCTGAAGGGGGGGTTATGATTTTTTTTTCTGGACAGAAAATTTTTTTCGCGCTTCGCGCGAAACAAATTATTTATTTTTTGCACGCGTATCAACAAAATATTTTTTTTCAAAATTAACATTATTTTGGGGGGCAGAAAGCCTCCTTCAGAAAATTTTTTTTAATCATTTTGGCAGCCAAAATATTTTTTCACATAAAATCAGATCCAAAAAATTTTTTTAGGAAAAAAAACATAGCCCCCCTTCAAATTAAATGGTTGGTCCCTTAGAAAAAATCCAAATAAATTTTGCACGATCATTCATTGCACTAAAGTTAACACAGAGTTTCTCTAAACAGGAAAAAAAATTCTTCTTTCATTATTATATAAATTACATGCTGTTAAAAAGTGTTGCTCATCTTCAACTTTACCCTTTGAACAATATATACAAAGTTTTTGTGAACGCTCACGTACACGTTGAAATTATAAATTGTAAATACCGGAGTTACTGTTAGTTTAGTCTCTGCATATGCGCATTTCGACAACTTATGTCTCTTCCATGCAGATCAAATCAAAACATTTGGGAATCCGTACCGAAATATGTTAAAAGCTGCATGAAAAAGAACAGATTACCAAAAGGGTCTAAATAATAAAGCCAATATCAGCTAAGGACAGAGCTATGCGATATAAAATTTGATGGTTTTTGATAGTGTCACTGGACTGGACTGGTGGGATAGAAACCAATCCCGTTTTTCTTGAAACTTTGATGGTTTTGACAGGAATTAACCAATCAGAGAGTAGTTTTAAAAGAACAGGAAAATAAAAATAACGCTTACCGTTGTAAAACGAGATTGTGAACTATACTTGGTCCTCATAGCAGAGGGTTTAAACAAGATTGTTGGGCGGTATTCTTTTGCATCCTTAATTTGCAACCAGTTCTTTGTTTTTTTTTCCTTTTTTTAATGTACGACTTCCTAACCGAATGCCTGGCATTTTTGTGTGCAAAGCACAATAAAATCTATTTTACATGAAAGAAAAGGGACATTTAAGGTTCCGCTAAAATAAAAAATTAGGACACTCAGTAAACATAAAACTTTTGTCTGTATTTCTAAAGCTGCAAGAAATGTAGTAAAATATTATTGTAGAATGCGCTCTTTTAAACACAATCTACACGTACACACTGAGAAAATTGTAAATAATTTTGAATTTTTTATTTTATAGGCGAATCTTTTCATTTGGTAAACAAAATCAGGAGGTCTGAAAAGGACTTATATGTTTCAAAATTGTTGTGGACGTATACCTAAATATCAAAGGAAGGGCAAGCTAATGCCGATTATTTTGCTCTACAATTCATTTTCAAGATTCAGTTCAGTTTAGGCACATAGGGGAAGTAATTCCACACATTCAGGTCAGAAATTGCCAGATTTCTACTTTAAAACATATGCTACTAGACAAACCAATATTAGCTTGCCCTGCTTTATACATCTTAGTATTCATTCAGAACAATTTCGACAAGAATAAGCCGTTTTCATGACCTCCTGATTTTTTTTCTAATTTGAGTGTTTACCCAAAGAAAAGATTAGGTTATAAAATCTTAAATCTAAACTAATTTAAAATTTATGCAGCAAGTACATGTAAATTATGTTTTAAAGAATGCATTTCCTCATGATTTATTACTATATTGCACGTAGCTTGCAAAATACTGGCAAAAGTTTTATGTTCATTGTGTGTCCTGATTTTTGACTTTAATGGAACCTTAAACCTACAATTCCCGTTTGCACAAATGGAGAGAAACGCAATGAACTCTTTGTACAGAATGGTCCAATAATAGCACGGAGAAGTTGCAGATAATTCAGGCATAACAGAGACATATGTCTCTTTGCATTCTTTTAACATTCCAATAAGCTTAAATGCCAAAGTCCAGTAATGGTCTATTTGAAATTAGAAAAAAATACGGTACACGGAGCAAATCTGCAATATGTATACTGAAGCTTTCAGGTATTTTGGGAGATTTTGTCCTTGATGTTATCTTAATTTTGATATAATACAAACGGATAGACTGATGGACTGAAACAGTTATTGATTATTGAGGCAATAGGTTTATTTAACGAGATGTTAGAAATTTCATAATTAACGTGTTTAAGTTGTGGAAACTGTTTCTCGAATGACTGGGTGAAAAACGCCGATGATAGTATTCCGAATAAATTTTAAGGGAAATTTCACGAAACTCTCTAGAGGAGAACAAATGTTTCCACACCGTTCAGGAAATGTGAAAACTGGATAGAAATTAGAGAAAATGAAATTATGATGAAAATTAATGAAAGTCAAATTATAGCATGAAATTCTAAAAAAGAAACAAAGCGAATGGTATGCATAGACATACTGTGTACATACTGAAACATTCCTCAAAGTTTGGTTGGAGAGTAAAGTACCAACCATATAGGAGAAGATGTGAATAATAGAGGAATACCTTCAAAGCTGTGTCAACTTTATTATTGTAACAGAAATTAGAGATGGATAAGTTTTTAAAAAGAGTCATTAACCATAATATGCTGAGCATACTCTTAAGATTTCTATAAACTAATATGACAAAGTCCAGTAGGTATGAAAATTCTAAAATATAATCTAAAAACAAGATGTGAATGTGAAACACTACATATGCCCCCCAGATTCCGATTTTTACCCCTTTTTGACCCCTATGACCTTGACCTTTGACCTTTGACCTAATATTATTTTGTTCCTCTTGACTAGACCTATACACTTGCCAAGTATCAAAAGTCTACCTTATATAGTTCAAAAGTTATAGCCAAGGTTAAAGTTTCGGACGCACAGACAAACAAACAGACAGACAGACAGACAGGACAAAAACAATATGCCCCGATCCTCGATCTGGGGGCATAATAAAGAAGAACAAAATGAATAGCAGTAGATTTAGTTAAAAAGTACTAAGTTTTAAGACTGAGATTGGGATAATGCTATATTTTTGATACAATACAAACATCAAGATGGATGATTATGGATGAAGAGACAGACTCAAGACAATGGATAGTGATCCTTATGTGTAAATCCTGCACTAGTTAGGTGCAAGCAAAATCAAAATTAAAGAATATTTATGATATTGGAAAATTCTACAGGTACTGCAAAGAGTTAGTATGATCTGCTCCCCATACTACAACCTGGATCTGCTCCACATGTTAAACAATCATAAATTCAAGTACAAGTCCCATAAAGTCTAATTCACTTGTTCTCAGTCCAAAGTTTTAGCTATGAATCTACTGTAGATTATTAAACCAAATATGTGAGTTACAATACAATCTGAAACAGTGGTGACAGAGTCAACAGTAGCTGAGTGTTATACTGGTATGACACCTTAATTATTTCTCTCCTGGTGAAAATGTCAACTTTACAACTAAAAAAACTAAAGAAATGTAAAAGTAACAATTGGAAAGTTGGAATCATCAGGTTTGTTCATGATTTTCTTTTAAATTACAAGATTAAAGCATTCATATTTTTAATGGAAACAAGTATTCCTCAATATTTTCAAGAAACAAGAACATCATCTTTGCAGTACAAAATCAAGTAAATGGACTAAGCTAATCAACTTCACCTTTTTTGTGAAGCAACCCCTGTGTGAACTTCATTTACATAATAACACAATGAAATGCCCATAAGTGGCCGACTTAATTGAATGAAATATGCATTGAAAATTTGCACACCATCAGAGCCTTAAGCATTACCTTATGAAAAGGAATTTGTGGTAACATGGAAACTTTTCCATTTTAATAATGAATAAAGGGCTACGCCAAGCGCAGCATGATACAACCGCAGCATGTCGACCACTGAAATTTAAACAAGAGTAAACTAAAATGAATGTGGATACAGTAATTTGCTGGACACAATAAGGACCTTGACACATAAATTTGCTAGACACAAACTTGTGAAAATGAAAATTAGCCCTTTTAATCCCTTATTTCTTAGGTATTGTTAGAGCTAAGAAATTCTGTTGATTACCATCAAGAGAAATCCAAAGAAAAATCTCAGGTTGAAATCCAATGAAAAATAAAGATTTCACATATTTTGAAATATTGCAATTTGGCCCATTTGACCCCTTATAGCTCAGAAACGGTATGAGCTATGTCAAAACAGTTGAGGTACTACGGAACGCTTACATTAAGAGGAATAAAAAGAAAAAAATTCCATCAAAATCTGATGTAAAATAAAGATTTTAAATATTTCTAATCTAGTTGCAATTTTGGCCCCTTTGACCCCTAATAGCTCCGAAACAGTAAGAGCTACGCCAAATCCGTCGACATACTGCTGAAAGCCTAGAATGAGAGAAATCTAGAGAAAAAAATCCCATTGAAACCAGATGAAAAATAAAAATTTTAGGTAATCCCTATATTCACAATTTTTGCCCCCCTTGTGCCCCTCATAGCTTGGAAAAAAACAAGTTATCAAAAATCTGATGGTGCAGCGCTACGTTAAATTTCATAATGAATCCATTGCAAAACTAGAGGCTCACATGAGCCTGTATCGCTCACCTGGTCACTGGTTTTATTCATTGTCACCTATAGACCACCCATTCATAGTATAAATCAGCTCAGCAGATGTTACATTTTCATTCTTGGATGAGGTACAAACTAAAAATCACAACCTTTGGAAGGGATCACCCAAAGACAATTGAAACCAAGTTTGGTTCCAATTGGCTCAGTAGGTTCAGAGGAGAAGCCATTTGAATGCATTTCCCATAGAGTCCCTATGTTAAACTATGTTCCATGCTGGCGGCCATCTTGGATGAGGTAAGAACGTAGAAATCACAAACTTTAAAGGGGACCACCCAAGGACTATTGTGACCAAGTTTGGTTCAATTTAGCTTGGTAGTTTCAGAGGAGAAGATCTTTGGAGGCATCTCCCATAGGGTCCCTATGTTAAACTCTGTTCCCTGCTGGCGGCCATCTTGAATGAGGTATGAACATGAAAATCACAAACTTTGAAGAAAAACATCTAAAGACTATTATAACCAAGTTTGGTTCCAATTGGCTCGTTGGGTTCAGAGGAGAAGACATTTGAATGCATTTCCAATAGGGTCCCTATATTAAACATTGCTCCACGCTGGCAGCCATCTTGGATGAGGTACAAACGCAAAAATCACAAACTTTAAAGGGGGCCACCCAAGGACTATTGTGATCAAGTTTGGTTCAATTTGGCTTGGCAGTTTCAGAGGAGAAGATCTTTGGATGCATCTCCCATAGGGTCTCTATGTTAAACTGTGCTCCACGCTGGCAGCCATCTTGGATGAGTTACAAACGCAAAAATCACAAACTTTAAAGGGGACCACCCAAGGACAATTGTGGCCAAGCTTGGTTCTAATTGGCTCAGTGGTTTCAGAGGAGAAGATCTTTGAATGCATTTCCCATAGGGTCCTATGTTAAACAATCTTCCCCCTGGTGGCCATCTTGGATGAGATGGGAACCTGCTGGACATATGTAGAAATTGTAGTTCTGGAAAACCTCAACACTTCTGCAATTCACATTTAACCTTTATCTCATACAGTTTTTGAAATAAAAGTAAAAACGTTCAAAAATTGTGAAAATTCAAAGAAAAAGCAGCAATAACTTCTATGTGGGTTGTCAGAATTTCTTCAAAATTGCAGGACATGTAGATCTTACTATGCTGACCATTTTTGCACAAACTTCACTTCTATCTTCTATTATTTTCAATATATAAGACCAGAAGTAATGAAAACCTGAAAATTTTATGGAAGGCAATAACTCCAAGACTGGTATACAAATATTCTCCAAAATTGCAGGGCAGGTAGATCTCATCATGCTGATCATTTTTATCCCAAGTCAGAATTTCGATATCTGTAATGATCTGTAATGGTTTTCAAGTAATTTGCAAAAACAGCAATTTACCCCTATGTTCTATTTTTAGTAACAACAGCCATGTTGTTTCGTCTATGGACATAAAAATCACAAACTTGAAAGAGCATACCCTGGTGATGATTCCGGCCAAGTTTGGTTAGTATTGGCCCAGTTGTTTCAGAGGAGAAGATCTTTGAATAAAATTTAACGGACGGACAGACGACGGACGGACAGACGACAGACAGACGGACGACGGACGGACCACGGACGCGGAATGATTGCAAAAGCTCACATTGCCTTTGGCCAGGTGAGCTAAAAATGCATCAAAATCGACTAAAAATGAAAAAAATAAAATTTTTCAAATTCGCCCCCCTTGGGCCCCGTTTATCCTGTGAACAGTAAATGCCACGTGAAATCCGTTGGCATATTACTGATTGGAAATTTCCTCTGGAGGATACTGAAAGAAACCCAATCAAAATCTGATAAATAATAAAGATTCTACAGTCAAATATGTGAAAACATCAAATTTAACCCTTTTTGGCCCCTTTTTTAAAAATGGGTGGGGCCACAATGACCAAAACTAAGCAAAGCCTTTCTTCTTTTATGCCAGGGAACATTGTGTTAAAATTTCATAAGGATTAGTCAACTGGAACTAAAGTTATTGACTAAAAACAAAAGTGTCTACAGACAACGACAACGACGACAACGACCATGACGACGACAGCACCATACCATTATACGACCGCAAAAATTTTTTGCGGTCATATAAAAACTCATCATCTCTTTCTGTAATATTTTTTATTGAAAAATAATGTTTATTAAGATACACCATTTAAATTTTTAAGTGGTAGCACAATAACATCCTACCATTATACATACATTCAAAAGTACAAATGGGCCCAGTGAAAGGCAACATGATACAAAAACAGTATACTGTACAGGGGTTAAGGTGCCAAACCACCAATTCAATAAATCCAAGCTTGGGGCATAGGTAAATATAGGAATTTAGAATCTTAAGATATAATTTTTATTCTTGCACCTTTGAAACTATTTAAGGGAAATTGAAAAATGGTACATCCATTAAAAATTTTATTATTTTAAAAACCAAGGTCAATTCGGGACTTTCGACAAAGGAACTCTCCTGTAATTGAGGGCGGAAAAGATCTCCTCGAATACCAGTAAGACGGATAACTGGATCCCTGACACATTATAATAAATATATATACCACTTAAAAACAAATTATTTTATGAAATTGAAGTGAACTTATAATTTGTCCAACATGACAATTGTTGAACTAAATTTTAATTGGGGAAAATCAATTAACCTGAAGCCCTACAAAAAGATTAAATAAAAACCACCCTTGGCTCAACAGTGTTAATTAATTAGTGATTCCCTCTCAAGGTATTGATGTATTGATTTTTTCGCATAATACACAAAAATGTTTCCAGATTGAACACGACTAGAAAGTCCCATATTGATCAGAGGGGATTCGAATTGACTATTTATTTTGTGCTGTTATGGTACAGGTATGTATTTTATAGGTGGGCTTTCCCCCAAACGCTTGGAATCCCTTTGAAGGATTGTATAATGAAAGTTTGACATATTGTAGAGAACATAACAACCTTACAGGTAATATATGATCTTGTGAAGGTTAAACTTGAGATAAATTGTCCAGGAGGGTTTGAAAATGACCAATTTTAGTTAAAAATGTTAAAAAAAAATGAATTGGTGGTTTCACACCTAAGTAAAATCAATCAACAATTAATACAATACAATTCAACAAACATAAAATATCAAAATAGTCTGAGGTATATTTATCACAGTAAAGAAACTAGCATTAAATAAAACACAAACAAAAGTTCAGTCGGAACATGGATTTTGAGTATATTGTTTCTCATTGAGAGTGTTTTTATTTCAAAACAAATATGGTCAGCAAAGATATTAGACTAAACAAGCAAAACTATAATCCAGTTATTTACAAGGTATGAGAATAGTAAGTTAAAGGTTTCCATAGACACAACATGAAACAGGCAAATAGCTGATGTAGAGGACAACCATAAATTGCTATTGTTCAAACGGCCAGTACCAGGTAAATACATGTAAGTACTGTAATCGAAAACAAAAGTGTCACTGGCAAAAAGTTGTCACTGGTCAGTGGTTTGAAAGACTATTGACTGGTCAAAGATTAATGAACAGTAAAGTCACAATGAGACCTTAAACTGAAACATATTCATTTAATTTAACATAATGTAATAAAGAAAACATCAACTGAGGTAAAATAATATTCAATTATTTACTGGTTATGAGGACAATAACAAGTTAATGGTTCCGCTAGACATCAACTATTTAGCAAAATGAAGGAGAATATCTTGAATGTGCTTTAAAAGAATGTGGACCTGTTGGACATAAAGTTCTGTTCAAGTTGAACTCTTTTTTTCACAGTATTTTCAGAGGATAACAAATCTTTTGTCCATATGGTCTATTGTTAAAAAATAATTTTGAGCTGGTTGTCATCTTGTTCAAGCTGCCAACCATCCTGATACCATTTTGAAGGAGACAATCAAAGGACCATTGTGAATAAGTTATAATTGCTAGTAGTCTAAGATATGATTTCTGCATGCATTTGCCCAGATGATCCAATCTTTGTTCCCATCTGCAACAGTCTTAAATGGATGAAACAAATAGAACACAATTTTTGAATGGAACCACCTAGGAACTATCATGACTAAGCATAGTTCAATTTGATCAGGTTTCAGTTGAGAAGAGCTTTGAAATTTTTTTTTTTATTATGGATGGCAAGTAATGAAAAAATATTACTATAGCAATAGCCAGGTAAGCTAAAAATGCCTAAAATTATTATTTGAACAAAATGTTCAGTGTTTGAATTTTACTACATTGTAGTATAAAGGATAGGCTATACTATTTGATTCAGAAATTTGGGCATTTCAATTTTTCTATAACTAATTTTTATTAATTTCAAATGATACTGTACTTCAAAAATATTTAAATCATAAAAGGTATTGTAAATTACACTTTTTTACACAAAAAAAGGTAAAAAAAATGTATACCTTATAGCAGGTAATTTTCCAGAGGTTCTAATTTTCGCTATTTTTACAAAGTTTCTAGAAGCGTGAAAATATAAACTCGGGAAATTAAAGTAAGTATACCTTTATTCATTTCTTTACCTAACACAATTTTCAATGCAGGAAAATTGATGACTGCTAAAATTTAATACTTTTCTTCAGGGAATGTATCACAAAATTTGGCAACTGCGAAAATTACCCTCTATACAGTATATTCTTTTTTTCTCCCCATAATGATCTATTATAGTTTTGATTGTCTGACAAAGAGAAAACAAAATCACTTTTTGAATTCGCTAAATGATCTATTACTAAAACTAGTTCCCTGACATGGCCAATGCTACTACATAAAGATTGCATACAAATGCCTTAGGTCATCACAAAACAAATCTTCTTGTGAGTTTAACTGATAATTTTTTTCATTTACTCCCCCATGTGCAAGTTTTTGTAACAATACAGCTTCTGTTTAAACCCCCATTTAGACCCACAATAAATATATATTTCATTAATGCTACTGAAAAAGTCATTTTTACAAGGGATAAATCTTTCATGTAGAATACCAACTGTATGCAGTTGATCATTAACAAAGCACCTATCATTATTAAAAAATTATAAAAGTAAATTTTCCGATATACAGTAACATAAATTTGGATATAATGAAAAAAAAAACAAATATAAAAAAACTTGTATAACTATATGTCTCTCTCTCTCTCTATATATATATATATATATATATATCACAGAATGTATGGAATTAAGGCCTTTCTGTTCAGTGGATAAAATTCAAACTTGCTTTTGTACCTGAAAAAAAAATTTATAATTCAATTTTACAGTACATTTTTTATTTTGATATCTAACGGTGTCTACATTAGATTTTTTTCTAGCCGTTTCATATACGGTAAGCTCCAATAAGCAGAAAATGGCAAAATGTCTTAAAACAAACTAAACATAATTAGGGCTATCATGGTGCGGGTGCCCTATTGTTTTCACTTTGTCTGTCCATCTGTCTGTCTGTCTGTCTTTCCATCAAAGATATCTTGACGTGTATAAATGGGAATGGTTTGAAATATGATCTGAAGCTTGGAAAGGATGAGTTGTATAGTGTAAGCTATTTTTAAGTTTGTAAGATGTCCACTTCCTGTTTGCTGATACTTTGATTTTTTAAAAAGTAGTCAAACCTCGATAAGTCGAAGTCGAAGGGACCATACAAAATTGTTCGAGTTATCCGAGGTTTGAGACATCCGAGTTGGAGATTTACATATCTTTTCTTTTTACATCTGAGAATGGCATTCGTGCCATTCGATGTGCATTACCAGGTTAATTGCCACATACAAAATCGGAGATACCGTACATACAAAAATAAAAAATAAACATGATTTCATGAAATACAACATTCATATACTACTTGTTTTTATATATTGGCAAACATATTACATATGATTATGCAATTTGATATCAACTTCGACACATCAGGGTACATTTGCATTATAAGTTTTTCATGGGACAGCAATTTATATTCGAGTTATCCGAGAATTCGAATAATCCGAGTTCGACTTATCAGAGGTAAAAATGCATTGATCAAAGGGGAATTTTGCAGGGACCGACCATTCACTTCGACACATCCGAGATTTCGAGACAACCAAGTTCGACATAACGAGGTTCGACTGTATAAACCAAATTTTCGTCACAGAATTCTTGGCTTATATCAGTGGTAATAATTTGATATTTAGCCTGAACCTAAGAAAATACCAAATTTGTAAAACTTTGAGAAATCATTGTCAAATTACTGTATCAACACATAAGTGTGTCAATGAGAATTTGTATGGACAAAAAATTTTATTTTTGACAGAATTTCAGGACTGACATTGCCAGGCTTTTCTGACAATGCCAATTTTGACATTCTCCATTTATCTAATCAATATATTGAAAATGTATACATTGAAGCAAAATTGGATAGTGTGATGTCCTGGTCTGTGATTTTTAGCACACCTGGCCTAAAAGGCCAAGTGAGCTTTTGCCATCACTTTGCTTCCGTCGTCCGTCCTTCCGTCCGTCAACAATTTCAAAAATCTTCTCCTCTGAAACTGCTGGGCAAATTGTAACCAAACTTGGCCTGAATCATCACCAGGGTATGCAGTTTCAAAATTGTGTTCGATTAGTCCGAGGATCAAACAACATGGCTGCTGTTACTAAAAATAGAACATAGTGGTAAATCGCTGTATTTTGCAAATAACTCGAAAACCGTTACAGATATAAAAAATCTGACAGGAGTAAAAATGATCAGCATGGCAAGATCTACCCGCCCTGCAATTTTGAAGAAAATCTGAAAACCGGTCTTGGAGTTATTGCCCCTTTTCCGTAAAATTTTCAAAATTTTAATTTATTTTATTTTTTATGTGAAACTTTAAATTGCGAAAATGTTCAGCATATCAAGATCTACCCACCCTGAAATTCTGAAGAAAATCCATAAACCCTTGTAGGAGTATATCGCCCTTTTTTCATCGAATTTTTAAAATATTCTTATTTTTCATCTTTTATTTCCAAAACTAGAAGATGAAGGTTAAGTGTAAATTGATGAAATATTTGCCATGCTGTGGCGACTTCAAAACTGATGTTGAAAATTGTTCCTTGACTGCCATTTTCAAAATGGCTGCCAAAAAAGGCAAGAAAATTCAACATTGTCCGATTTCAATGAAATTTGGTTTCCAATAGATATTGATGTTGCGACTTCAAAACCGGTGTTGAAAATTGTTCGTTGACCACCATTTTTAAAATGGCCGCCAAAAAAGGCGGGAAAATTCAACATTGTCTGATTTCAATGACATTTGGTTTCCAAATAGATATTGATGTTGCAACTTCAAAACCGGTGTTGAAAATTGTTTGTTGACTGCCATTTTCAAAATGGCCACCAAAAAAGGCGGGAAATTCAACATTGTCCGATTTAAATGAAATTTGATTTCCAAGTAGATATTGATGTTACGACTTCAAAACTGACGTTGAAAATTGTTTGTTGACTGCCATTTACAAAATGACCTCTCGACTTCCAAACTGGTGTCGAAAGTGGTTCTTAGCAAGAACGTTTTTTTTTTAAGAAAGCCCAACAAAGAAATAAGAAAAACATCATCAGACTCTAAAAACAAGTCAAGATATTGGAGGTGTTTGAACTACAAAAGTTTGAGAAACTGAAGATCGATTGTATAACTTGCAATGTTCCCTTGATTGTGGCAACTGAAAGCCAGGTGAGCGATACAGGCTCCTGGGAGCCTCTGGTTATTGTATTCTTCAAGTAACCAACTTCTTGTTCAATGTTCACTTGAAAAGAGTTTTTGTAGTTCTGTGTTATTAAAAATTTTTTTCCATAGTTCTATTTCATTGAAAAAATTGATTTTTCCTGCGATACAAATGTAGTAAATAAGTACAACTAATGACTTCTGCATATGACCTTGAAAATAAGAAAAAATACATGCCTAATGTTGGAAAATTTGGTAATCAAAATTTCAATCGTACTAGAATCATTTTCTAATTTTTTTTAAATTTTGGCAAGGTATTTTTAAACATCCATAAATATTCTA
Source organism: Modiolus philippinarum (assembly GCA_002080025.1). Taxonomy (NCBI): domain Eukaryota; kingdom Metazoa; phylum Mollusca; class Bivalvia; order Mytilida; family Modiolidae; genus Modiolus; species Modiolus philippinarum. Next base: position 7,122 of record MJUU01032754.1, on the reverse strand, counting down.
TTTTACGCAGTCTCCTGGTTGACTAAACACTTGTTGTTCAACTTTATAAAAAATAGTAATGGCACATTACATGATAATCCACCATGTCTCACATAGTTTCAAAGTTCAAGGGATATAACTCCATAAACAAGTGGACCTCTGAACCTTAAATCATACTTGACCTGTGCTTTGTCGTGAACAACTTACACCACGTTTGAAGACACTCATGCTATTTCATTTACAATCCAAAAATATGCAAAACTTCATATTTTCATCAAGCATAACTCCAGAACTTTGGACCTATGACCCAAAGTCAAACTTGGTCTGACTTTTATGGTAAACATCTTACATACCTAGTTTGAAGACAGGATGGTATTTTGTTCCCCAAATTATCAGTCGGAAACCCTAAAATTTACAAAATTTCAAAGTTTCAAGGGCATAACTTCAGAACCCCCTGAGATCAAACTTAGCCCTAGTTTTGTGGTAAATATACCAAGTTTGATGACCTTTAGTTATTTTGTTCACAAGTTATCAGTTGGAAACCTTCATGGGACAGACAGACGGATGGACACACAACTAAGGGTATCACATAATATCTTGCCAATATCTGTGGTAGGAACAAATGAATATTACCATTCATGATTATGATGAGCTCTGGGAACAAATGTAGCAGCACAAAATAAAGTCCACACTAATCCTGCTAGTGACCATGTTGCTATAGACCTGAAAAAAACAAGGTAAAATGAAAGAGAGGTAAAGCAAAGTTCATATACTCCATGTTTCATGAAATTCTTTGGTGCATTGAAGTAGAATTGGGCTGATAAAATTTTTCACTTTTGAAAATGGCTAAATTTTTAAGTTGTCAGGTTGCACAACTCTAAAATATCAGAGATATCTGAGAAATCACAGACAATATGGGTAAGATTTCAATCTAGTAAGAGAGCCATTGAAATCTTACCAAAGGGTGTCTAAGATTTCTAAATCTTGCCTTTTCAATGGTATTTGATTATTTTTCTCACAAATTATTACCACAAAATGATGATATCAGAATAAGTTATATATGGTAATTTACTGTCTTTTACAGTGTGTGTGTTTGTGGGGGTATACAAGACCTAATTCCTTGTAATTGTAAAACAAAAAAAACTGGCTTATCCTTTCAAGACAAAAACACAATAACTGTTGCAATCAATGATCTGGCTTAAATCACGCTTCTTACACTCTGTTACTCTACCCATGATATGCACTCTAATTTCTATTCAAGATTGTCAAAAATATATGAAAATTTAGAAATAATTCATGGCTGGTATACGGTTATTGGAAATTTAACCATGGGCTGGGTCTTTATATTCGAATTTAACCCAGAGCGTTAGCAAGGGGTTAAATTTACGAATATCAAGGCCCAGCCAATGGTTAAATGACAGTAAACCTATACCTGCCATGAATTATTTCTATTCTAATATGACAGAAACTGGAATTTTCCATTCTGAAGCAACCTGAGAGAAGGCGGATTTCCAACCTCCATCTGCTATCTGTGTCTATAACGTCACAATACACAATCTGACGTTTTCAAAAAGATGCATTTTCAAAATTCAAATCCAAAGCAAAACAATACACATTTACTTGGTTGAATGACTTGATTTAGTTAAAACCTGTTCTTAACCTTTAATTCCTTCATAAACTAACACGAACAAAATTAAAAACAGTGTTGCTTTTCATCCCTTTTACTCATATTTTGATACCATTTGCGCATGTGCGAAATATATGGTTATCAAGTATTATATTGGTTGGCGATTAACAAGAGCCATGCTAGAATAAGCAATAAACCACTGTAAGTGAATTTACTAAAAATAAAAATTGAAGCTGTTCTAAAAGATAACAAAATATTTCCAGAAATCATGCATTTTATCTTTGCTATTTTTTTTCTGCACTAACTTTAAAGGCTGAACTTTTGAAGAGTGAAATTATTATTGTAGTCCCCTCAACTTTGAGATTACTACAAATATGTTCATTTCAGAGCTGAACTACATAAATTTCACCCTTAACAAATACATGTACTAACCATCCAATCCACTCCACTAATTCACCAAAATAGTTTGGACATGATACCACTTCAAATAACCCACCATATGGTATATAATATCCTGTACTACCTGTCAATAAAAAACATACAGTAAAGAATTGAATTACTGAACTTAGTCATGGAAAAACACACAAATCAAGTATCAGTCTTGGAAATATATAGAGTAGAACTTTTATGACTTGAACTGCAATAACTCAAACACCATGGATGTCTCGAACCCTTTTTGTGGTCCCTTTGTTCAAGTTCAAACATGGTTCGACCTTGATATCTCGAACACCTGTTTGCTCGAACTGTTTTCAACAGTCCCTTGGGCATTTGAGCCATCGAAGTTCCACTGTATTTGCTAAGACATGCAAGATAAACAAAATTATGTATAAATTATGGAAATAACTTGAAATAAGAGAGAAAATAGAAATGGTGCAGTGCATCATACCCAGCCATGTGTGTTGCAAAATTCTAAAGGCATAAATTGAGAACTGATTTCTCCTCTGAAAACAAAAATTACACTCAGGTTAACAACTTACATAACCATGTATTTTGTAATTTTCTTCATAAATTTAAAGGGGCATAACTCCACACTTTTCTTGATACCAATTTTGAGGATTATATGCAATTTTCTTCAAAGTTACTAGTCTGACACTACAAAAGGGGCAAAATTTCAAAGTTTTTTTAATAGGAGCATGACTCCAAAACCACTTAGACTTTTGAACCCAAATTTTAAATTGGATTAATTTTATTGGTAAACAATTTACATAACAAACTTGAACACAGCATGTAATTTTATTTACAAGTATTCAGTCAGAAGGCTTTGGAGTACAAATATATGAACACATGACTGAGGGTATCATGTTATTCCCTGTCACTTCTTGTGGTTGGGTAAAAAAATTCAGCAGCTTACCAAAATACTGTCTCCCTCTTAATATCTGCACTTCATTTTAAAGTGGATTCGTTCATGGAAGATGTATAAAAAAGACGAAGCTCATGTGTTTGGTTCGTTCCTTTAGAGACTCTATCACAGAATATTAAAATCAATTAAGTATATTCCCAAGTAAACAGCATACAGTCTGCAGAACTAAACTTCTACACTAAGGGCTTTTCCAGAAAAAAGTGTCTGCAGGTGGCAGAACACCAATGAAATAAAATGTTATTAGTTAGGAATAAAATTACAAAACACTGTTTATAACATACATATTCATCTTAATTTTAATATGTTGGTTGTTCTCCTGAATTCATGTGTGTTCTGCCCCCATTAACACTTTACTGGAATAGCAATGATGAAACCATGCAAGCGAACAAGCAATTATTTTTTGAAAAAATAAGGTTTTTTATGTTCTAGAGATGATCGTAGTACATCAGCACTTTTGGCTGGGTACAATAGTCGTGGATAATGCTAAATCTTTGCTGCTTTTACCTTTACTGACATTGAACATTAAGACAGTGGGACAGACAGACTCTACAAAACAGAAAGTGATCCTTATGTGTTGATCATTCTACATGCAGGAAAGGATATACACAAAAATTCAAAGACTGGTTAAAGTGATACATGTGTTAATAATACTGTGGAAGTACTTTCTTTCATGGACATCAATTTTTGTGGTTTTCATAAATATCATAATTTGTCTATACTTAAATTTGTGGTTTCAAACTCAGTGCATTAAAACTCTAAGGAAAAAAGGCATTTCATTTTGAACTTCCACGAAAATGGGAACCCAAAGAATTTCACAGTACAGGATTTCTTAGTATACCAGAAAAGAGAGAAATTAGTAAAAAACATGCAGTTCAAATGCGATCTACATACATGTGTGTACTTTTATTTGTGGACATCAAGAGTTTTGTGGTTTTAATAAATATCACTATTTCATTGGTACTTAAATTCATGGTTCAGAATTTTATGCATTAAAACTTTGAGGGAACATGCATTTCATTAGGGTTAATGTCGTGGTTTAAGCAAACCAATAAATCCACGAAAATTCAATCCCCATGATCAATAGTACTTTCACAGTTTTTGCTTTCCTGTTATAATGAACAGAAATTAATGGTCTTAAAAAAGAATTTCAGTGAATAAAAGTAGAAAAATCTCTATCAATATTCAAAAGGGTTTAAAAAGAAGACTTACATGGCTTCAGCAATATATTTTGAAGATGGTATTGAAATGTTGTTAATAAGAAAGAAAGCAAAACATGATCCATAGATTGCAGAAAACAACTACATGATTCCGGGAAATGTATTTCTTTTTGAGATTTCAACTACCCTCATATATCAGTATTTGAGCTATGTTTCTTAACTGTCTTGATTTAAAAATTAGTAATTCTAATATGGCTTCCTGTATTAGCTTTGTAAATAGAGTCATGTTATAATACCAATATAACACTCTTAGCACATGCGCAAAAGATGCATAGTTTCTGTTGCATATTTTGCATCTATTTTTCATTTTAACTGTCAAAATCATCTACCATCCACTAACAACTTTTTAAATCTAATTTGTTTCCGAAATTCATTATGGAATTTTTTTACTTGAAAAGGCAATGTTCGGGACAAACTTTAATTTTCCTACTTGTGACGTCACAAATAACATCGTAATGTCCGGTTCATAAGCAGCGTCGGTTGGAAAGTTTGAATGGAGATTAATAGGACTTGAGGCATTTTCTACAGTTAAATAAGCAATTTCATCAAACGAAAGTAAGTATTTGTTGTATTTGTGGAAAGTTTTTTGTCTGTGTATTTGTTTATCAAAATCAAAATGTTACAGAACCATTAGATAGTCGCTGCTCGCTTCGGGTATAAAATGGGTGAAATTTCCATATCAGAATCGAAATAAATCATACCCGCCAAATACTATATTGTCATTATAACATGGGCTTTAGTTGTTTTTGCATATTTTACCCCTCACTAACGCTCGGGATAAAATATTTGCAAAAACAACTCAAGCCCATGTTATAATGACAATATAGTATGGCGGCCATGTTTTATTTCTTAACCATAATGAGCACCTCTTACACTGTTCTTCTGTGTATGATATGTCTTTATTATACAAATACATTTGTAGTTCATGGCACTGAGGGTCATATGACAGTTTATAGACTGGTCGCACTGAGGGTCATATGACAGTTTATAGACCGGTCGGTCACTCCTAAAACACTGTAGAAGTACCTTTATTCATGAACATCAATTTTCATAGTTTTGATAAATATCACTATTTTTTTGGTACTTAAATTGTGGTTTGGAATTTTTTCCATTAAAATTCTTGGGAAAAATTAATTTCATTGGGAACTTAGTTTCGTGGTTTTAACCAACAACGAAATCCACAAAAATTGGAACCCAAAGAACTATAGCACTTTCACAGTAAGATATGGACCAAAACGAAGCTGAGTAATCATAAACTGCGATTTCTCCTGAATTGACATTAACTATTTGTTATATTTTAAATCTATTAATTTTCATCTTTTTAAACTATTTACCCTGGGAATTTTTTTACTTTTTCAAGTTTGGCTTGTGTGCATGAGATGTCAAGTTTAGTGTTTAATCAATATTGAAGCAGTAAATGTACAGTGTTTTCATCCACGAGATTCATTTGTAATAAACTTAGAAACATAGCAATGACGGATTCATATACTGTGGAAGTAGTTTTATTCTTGGACATCAAGTTTTGTGGTTTTCATAAATATTACTATTTAGTAGGCTCTTAAATTCCTGGTTTCGAGTTCTATGTATTGAAACTTTAGGAAAAATGCATTTCGTTGGGAACTTAATTTCGTGGTTTTAGTCAACCACGAAATCCACAAAATTGGAACCCCACGAACAATAGTACTTTCACAGTATATTTGTTATGTCATGAGTATTATGTTTATTTAAAATGCAAACTGCTCTTGATATGTAGTATTTTTTATATTAGATTTTAGCATTACTGAATATGTATGTATATATGTGAACAAGCATTATATAATAGTTATATATGCTATTATGGCAGAATAATTTGTTTTTTGATGTTTACCATCATCACCTTTTCTGTTCCGAAGTGATCTTAGTTTCCAGTCTGCCCACTTGTTTATTATGTATCCAATGATGAAAACAATTATTCCTAAAATAAATCTGGGATCACTGAAACAAAAGGATAAAATCTTATTAAATTTAGAACTTGAATTTTATATACCATGTATGCACAGACTTTGAAATCTAGATATGTAATGGCTTTTTTTTAATATATAATTGGTTTAGAAATGGAAATAAAGGATTTTTTTCTTCCTTTTCCAACAATATTTATATTAAGGCATATATTTCTATCCTTATAGCTTGTACTGTCCTTCTGTAAACCCAGTGGCGGATCCAGACTTTCCGCTAAGGGGGCCCGACCAATATTTTTTTCGAAAGGGGGGGCCTGGAACCCAATTTTTTTAAAAACCCCTAGGAATTTCAAATATTTTCCGACCTAAGGGGGGGGGCCCGGGCCCACCTGGCCCCCCCCCTAAATCCGCCACTGAAACCTGCCCAGTTTTCTGACTTTTATTTCAACATCACCTGAGGTAGTAACTTGATATTAAGTACAGTAGAACTTCCATGGCTTAAACTGCAATAACTCAAACACTATGGATGCCTCGAATTTTTTTTAGGCCCCTTGGTTCAAATTTAAACATAGTTTAACCTCAATATCTCAAACACCCCTCTTGCTGGAACAGTTTTCATTGATCCCTTAAATGTTTGAGCCATAGAAGTTTGACTGTATTTGAGTTTTGAAGGAGTTGTGGTCAAGGTAATTAACCAACTGTTCCATTGAAGTGACTCTGATTTCCAAATCTAATCAGAGGTTGCTACCTGTTACCAAGTAAGGAATGATAGAGATATGGACTCTCTTAGAGCACAGTCTGCAAAATTTAGCCCTCAAATTGCAATTCACTTTCATGCTTTTCCTGACTGGTATTCCCACTGCACTATCAGGTAGTTACTGCAAAACTGGCCATTTTTAAGCATCTACCAAAACAGATTCTTGTGCATAAATTTTTTATGGTATCAAGATGTCACAAAAAAAATCTTATAGTGCAGTGGTGTCAGCAATCAAGACAAAATAT
>MJUU01032753.1:97131-114322 GCA_002080025.1 Modiolus philippinarum | reverse complement strand
CTACAATGGCCGAAAACCACAATCACATGTTACAATACACCAGGGAACCGCACAAGAAAACAAGAAAATGACAAAAGACAAGCATGGACAACGATAGGAATTCGGGATAGCCGGACTTGATACCGACACAAGCAAGAGCTAGAGGTAGGTTTAACCGGTTTATGGGTACCCATACTCATGTATGAATTAAAATCTAAATCTAAAAACCAAACCGGATGAGACAAGGTCTTTCATGGGGTATAAATCAATTTAAAAATAAATATTGATAGTTTCCAAAATGAAATCGGGTCTTGGGCCAGCATCTAAGTAATGCATGCTGATTTCATGAATTCCCTTGGATATGAATTGAACAGTCTTTGCAGTCAGCCTGAGTTGAGTTTTAGCCAGTTTGATAATTATTTGATCGTACACAGTACTTCATACTCACTAAAAAAACAACATTATTAGGGTCTGTTAGAGAACAAACATCTTGAAGCCTTGAAACGTATTGCAATAAATAACTTGACATTTATCACAATCTGGGCACACAGACGTTATAGTTAGTCGTCATATAAGCGGGAGGTTGATGCATCATTAAACATGGTTTAATCCACCATTTTATTTATAAAATGCCCGTTCTAAGTCGGGAGTATGACGGCTTGCCTAAAATGTTTTGTGTTGGGTTGTGTGTTCTAGATAATGTCGTACGTTTTACGGATTTTCCTTACTGGTCTCTCCTTCTAATTGCTTCGGACTTTTGTTGTCACTTTTATTTGGCATAACGGTTTGGACAAAAGAAAAACAAAGTGTATTGATTTCTAAACTTATACGTTGTAATTAGTATATACTACATCTTGATTGCACATTTGTTCTGAGAAAATGATTTGATGAAGTTCGATTATTTTATATATTATAGCCATACTGCAATTATGAATAAAGTTCTAAAATTAAAACATCTCTAATGTAAAACGGTAGATAACGGTAACATCAACAACGACTGAAAATTACAATTAAATTCCACAATCTGCCAGGGAACTACACAGGCAAAAAACACAAATAAGACAAAAGACAAATGTAAGCAACGATAGGAACTCGGAACCTGGACTTGGTACCGGCACTAGCAAAAGCCAGTGGTAGGGTTAATTGGTACCTAAACCTCCCCTTTATCTGTCCCGTTTCCCTTTAGTATAATAAATTCAAAACATACCTAAGTTGCATCAAAACAGTAAATTTCGTTATACTGTACACGTGTTTCAAGGAGTTACCTCTCATCAGCAGCATTAAATTAAATAACTAAATACCGAAGTTACTGTGAATTTATTTTCTGCATATGCGCTTTTCGACAATTAATGTCTCTTCAGTGCAGATAAAATCTAAACGTTTGGAAGACCATTAAACATACGAATAAAACGCCAATACAGGTAGACTATTTATTCCATGACCACAATCTTGAAAGGAAGAAAATGACAATACGTAATTTTGAAAGATTGTTCAAGAGGTGCTCGCCCCTCAACTTCCCCTAAACTTCCTGCTAGCTCCAAGAGCTTAGTCTGCTGGTTAAACACTGCCACACTAATCAAACTCAAAACTTCCCCATATATATTTCAGTAGTTCCTATTAACTTTGTGGCATGTGGCTATGTTTTTCGGCCATTGTAGGTGTTTCCTGTTATCTTTTTTATTATATTTTTCAGTAGACATCGGCAGTAGCAATGAGAGGCCAGCATGTGTGTAAATTTTTCAGGTCACTACATCTCAAAGCTAATTTAACGGATGCAAACAGAGTATCTTGGCAATATTCCCTATTATGTAAAGAATGTTAGTACTGAATCTTTTTTCATGAAGTCTTGTTCGTAACAGAACAGAAAAAGAACATTGTCCGGGAACAATTATTATTGTAGTAACTATTAGAGAAGAAACCTTGTTTATGAGTGGATGGTCTCCCAAAAGTTTAGATGTAATCTGCACTGAAGAGACATAAGTTGTCGAAATGGCAATATATATGCAATAACAAAATTTACAGTAAATTCGGTATTTAGTTATTTTTCATCACTTGTTCGATGCCTCTGGTTGTGGTCATATAGTTCCCGAGGGTATTCACCAGCCCAGTAGTCAGTACTTTCGATGACAGACAGTGGGAGAGACTGTGACCAGTAACCATTATTTATACATCGGCAGACGAAAACCGTAGCAAAATGACGAAAGGGGGAATTCCAAAATCAAAAATCCAAAATCACGGCAATTCATATCCAACACAACTTGAGACAGCATGACAAAGACAAAACGATCCATTTTTGAAACATATAGCTAAAAAATTTAAACACGGAATGCAAAAATAATAATTAACTCAATATATTAAACATGATACCACATAACCTACAGATGAATATACAGGTAAATTCAGACAAGGTAGAGATGGAATAAGGTTAATACTGTCATCACAATTACACTCCCTCCAACGTATTATAAGACCGTTCAGACGTTCCATAGTCTTGCTCAATATATGTCATTAAATTTAAAATGATTCTGGATTTAGCCAAGCTTAATCGTAAAAGTAGTCAAAGTTCTAGAATATCCAGATTTCTAATGATTGAAAAACTGTTATTTCCCCATGAGATATAATATCATGGTATGAATTAAATATTATCTTCCTTGCAAACGCTCTACATATTGTACCTTCCATTAATATAATAAATGCTATGCCATTTTATATTTTTATCAATACAGGCTTGACATTTATCTATTTATTTCTAGAGACTTTGTCTCATGTGCATGTACTCCATATCTTTTCAATGTTTATTTGACATTTGACAGGCATTCAAACATTGTCTAGAATACCAAAATGTTCAAAATTATCATTTCGAAAAACAATATCTAATCAATGCAAACAATTTAAACACTTTCGAAATGTTGTTGATTGGAAGCAATAAAATAGCCTCGTCACTAAAACCTCCTTTAATAAAGTCGGCGTCTATTTCTAGTACTATGATGAGGAAAAATTACAATCATTGCAAGCAAATCTAAACTGCTCTTTTAGCCAGTTTGGAACATTTGTATGTTGTTCGTGCACAATGTCTCAAAATTACAGGAAGCAGAAATTAACAATGAATGGATATGGATTAAATGCACAAAAGGCAAAATCTCTACAAGTACATTTTAAAACCAAGTTGTTTTTTTTATCTTGAATTCAGTAGGATTCATTCAACAATGAATTTGATCTGATTAAGAACAAAAATCTTAAGGCTTTGAACCTACTAAAATACATAGTTTGTTACATCGGTTTGTGCAAATCGAAAAACTGAATTTCATAAGCTGTAATAAGTATGTATTTTAACGTGATCACACTTATTCTGCCTAATTTGCAGTAAATTATTTGATTAATTTACATTATATTGAGTGTAACTAGCATCATGATTGATTGATTGATTGATTATTGTTTAACGTCTACTCAGCAATATTTCAGCTATATCAAGACGAGAACAAGTTTGTTAATAAATAATCACTTTGGGGTATGGAAAGGGCCATGGGACGGGAAATTCTGACTGCCACTGGAAAAGTAGGGTGAAATCGTCAAGGGCGGGGAATTTAGCCTTGTAGCCGATCACCTACGGACCACCCCAAAAAGAGCTTGCTACAAGGGTTCTTTAACGTGCAGGAAGCGTGGCATTTCTTCCAACACGTGGACCTGAGTTTACATCCCATCCGAAAGATGGGTTGTGTATTTATTAATCCCGCACAACCACGGAATGGGTCCTATTTCTATATCCCGGGACCCTCGGGGTCAGCCTCCGTTTAGGAGGGGTCACACCCCGCAAGCCGGAGATACTAGGTCCTATTTCTATATCCCGGGGTTCCCTCGGGGTCCTCTGTTAGGACGACTCATACTCCAAGCTCAGAGGATGCTGCGGGCCTAAACTAGCATCATGCAATCACTGGAAAACACCAGCGTCGTATAGAAACCACCCCAACAGTCAGACTTGTCTGACATGAAAAATTTACCTTGCGTTTTATAGAAGTTTACTGTTTTTTTTAATCAAAATGCAAACCCCTTAAAATACTTAGGCTTCATTCCGTGTATGACACTCGGTGGATTTCGTTGGTACTAGATTTGGCCTCCTGTTTCGTTATTTTTTGTAATGAGTACTTTTTTTCTACTTTGGTAGTATTTGATTTTAATGTTGTTGATGAGAGGTTACTCCTTGAAACACGTGTACACCTTAACGGAATTTACTGTATTATGCAACGTCGGTATTTCCGTATTTTGAAGACTCTCATTGTCACAATTTTCACTGATAATTGTTACCAATTAAACTGTATGTAAATATACGTTCATTGTGACTTCATAAATTATGCGGTGAATACAAAAGCGATGTACCTAGTAAAGTGAAAAACTTTGAGAAGTCCAGCCGTGATAATTGCAGTGATCATTCGATTCGACACTTTAGTCTTCTAAGTTTCAAGCAATAGTTTCATAATATAGAACAAGAGATAAGCAGAAAATGAACAACGATACAAAGTGTAATAAGGAAGACATTTTGCTGAAGAATATGGGCAAGTCACCGATAACAGTTCTGATTTACGGTATTAAAATTGAGTGTCACCATGGAATATAAAAGGGAAAAAAAACAATGGCTCCGGAAAAGCTCAGTGTAAAACATTTTGATTCACGTCTTTAAATCCATAGTTCTCAAGGACGAACACATGTCTGCAGTTTTTCAGGTTTTGCTTCTATTGTTGCCTTCAGAAAAGTGAGGAGTCTAAAACAGCATTTTGTAACTAGCTTTTTCAAAAGTGATACTCCTCAAATTTTCTGTACATACAAAGGCACTGGAAAATGTCAGCGACCTTCCTGGGTGACTTGTCCTTTAACAAGGGAAACAGATGAAGAAGAAGGGCCGACGAACGTGTTCAATTTAAAAAAAAACACGTGCACTTCTGTAAACTCCGTGTATGCTTTTGGGTGCAAACACTTCCACATGATCTACATGTATATGGATGAGACTTCCGAAGATTGGGTGATTGCTTTATTGAACATAAACAAAGCGTCACCTATGGAAATAACTAAATACCGAAGTTACAGTAAATTTAATTTCTGCATATGTGCATTTCGACAACTTATATCGAAACTATGGAAAAGATTGCCCAGTGGATCAACATTTTTGGCGAGCCAACCACAGGATGCTGGACATGCTTGTAATTGTCCTTAAACATTTACAAACTAGTGTGGGTGAGAAACAACTACAATTATCAAGTTCCTTGGGACTGTTCGACCTTTTGGCATGAAGGTTAAGAAACAGTCTAATTTATGTTTTTACTTCTTTAATTGAAATTTAACTTTTGCACACTAGGGAATGGAAATATTTTATTTTCGTTTTTGATAATGTCCAGGATTAACCATAATTTTTACAGGAAATTTCTGTTACACGTCAGTTAGTAGTTGTCTTTGGTATCAATTATATTTTGTTTAATTTTCTGTCCGGTGACCCCTAGAAGAAAGCTATACTGTGCACTCCTCTTTCTGTTCTTTTTCGGTAGTGTAATTTTTTTTTAATTTCACATCTGGTTAATTGTGGTCCAATATACCATTTTCAATTTGTTAATAAATTAAATGGCTTGAAAAAAGTATATTGAACCAAATAATGCTAATATCCTTTTTGAAAAAAAATGTATGTAAGATATCTTAATAAATACAAAAGCATTAAACACCTAGAAAATTTCAATGAACTCGTCTGAACACAATATTAAGAGCTATCGAGTAAATGGATACAAGAAAAAATATGGTTTTAAAATGCATGAGAAAATAATGGCCTTGGACCTTTGACCTCGTTCTGAATGCCTTGCCTTTGAATTCGACTTCACCAGTCCAGGTGTAGTCACTGGTCTCGCCCTTCCTCTATCAAGGATACTTTCCTAGATCTCGCCTTCTACTTTGGTCTCGCTCTACCTCTATATCTGCTTTGGACTCGCCTGTCCAATGTGATATCATAAGTAAAGCGTTGGTCCCTCTGTCCAAGGTGTTGTCAAGAAAAAGAAAGCCCTGGAGTCTGAACCATTGACATATTTATAATATATGAAAAAAGACTATTTCAAAATGTTACCTGAAACAATTAAACTGCAATTCTGAAGATTGTTGACAGTTAAATTATATTCATCCTTCATATATTGAATTACTTTCGTGGGTAGTTGTCCGGGGAATCGGTTATCAGGGGGCAATTGTCCGGTAGGACAATCGTCCAAGAACAAAATACAACACACGATATGCAATTTATTACAAAATAAAGTATAGAACAAACAATTAATAACAATAATTATTCGATATTTATAAGTAAGAATATTTTATTTACTTAAGATTTCTATGAAAATAGCTTTTATTGTATAGTGCCAGCACCATATATACGATGTTTCCCGAGCACAGCAAAATGTTTGATATGTCCCGAGGAGACCCGAGCACCAACCAATGAACGAGCGTGTGTAACCCCCAGATGTCTTCAGATGATTCCTAGCAATATGGATAAAGGATCATGCAATTTAAGTCATCCCACTACCACTGTAGCGCAGTTATAGTGTAATATACGGTAGGTTGACATGAGTGACTCATCCCTTTTTACACGGTATTCACCATAATTGAATAAAAATCGGTATTCACCGGTCAGAAGTGATATTCACTGGCGGCAATTGTCACGTGTTACTAATTTTGAAATGGGAATTCCTGTTATTTTAATCAACAAATTATGGTGGCCTTCTATAGTGTCACAACAATAAATGTCGGCCATCCGGTATCAGACGAACACATAAAACCTACAATTTTATTCATTTCAATTTGCTGAGGGATTCACAAATTAGACATTTATGGCACGCGGTAGTAACAAAAATGCGGTATACCTAGTATTTCGAGCGAAATACCCGGTATACCACACGTAAACTAGGGGTTTTCGATCGGTATGCATAGTATTTCGCCGAAAACCCTAGTTTCCGATCGAAATTGAACGGAAACTCGGGTTTTCGTCGAAAACCTATAGTTTCCGATCGGCATCGGAAATTCGAGTTTAAACCGAAAACGCTATTCATAGTTTTAGCCAATGAGAAACGAGAAACGAAAATCGCTATTCGATATTTAACGTTCGTCCAATCAGAAACGGAAACCGGTATTCAGAGTTTAATTAAACCAATCAAAATCGTTTATTCTATTTATCGCTTATAATTCCCTCTTTTTTTCAATTCAACTTTCGTAATTTTTATTTATTATATGTATTTTGATATTATAAGTTAATACTCAAATAGAGTTGTGCTTGTGACACTTTAGGGTGCGAATGGATTCGTGGGAGGATTCGATCTCGACTGCCAGATTATTTTTTTTAACCCAGGTGCTGTTCAGATAATTTTTATTTTGGCAAAAATCGGGAGATTTTTTTTTAATCCCAGCATCTTGGCCTCCGCCTGAAGATCAAATGGAATGTTTCCATAACGTTCAAATATTAATTTTTCAAATTGAAAACCATACCTATCCGACATATTCTTATCACTTGCCATCAGCCACAGCACCAATGATCCATAAAGTAAATGAGAACCGAACCGTCAATCAAAAGAACGAACAATCCATGGACAATGGCAAAATCAGACACACTAAGAAACGAGGACACCACTTGAGTACGGGACAAAAAAAGACAAATGAAGACACACATACAGATGAACAACACGGACCCAATAAAAACCATGGGTTAGATCAGGTGTACCGGTAGAGTAAGCATCTCCTGCTTCTTATAAGACACCAACCGTGTTGAACATGTCAACTCCGGTAGTAAAGTCGAATCCAATAGAGGAAAAACAAACTTTAGTTGTAGAGGGAAAGATCTGTTGTCATCTGGGAAACAGATATACCATAACGAACCACAAGATCGTGATGTCGACCGTAGAACTTCTGTAGTGATGACTTTAAGTTTTTTGTAACGTACCCTTGCTTTAGTAGTCTATTTGTAAGCAACTGAGCTCCATCAAGGAAGTCACTGTAACGAACACAAGCCCTTGGGTAGCGAATGAGTTGTTAGATGTTAACTCCATATGCTGGTGCTTTTGGAATGTTGCTACAAAGAAAAGGGAAGTTGACTATTGGAAAAGTGAATTCATTGCGTTTGTCATACAGGCTAGTTTGTAATGTACCTATGTTGTCAATTACAAGATGAAGGTCAAGGAACGAAGCCAATGTGGAAGTATTTGTAGTATCCTTAATTTCAAACTCTTGGATAAATAAGATGAAGAAAATTACCAAAGCGAGGGTTGTTTAATGATCAAATATCATCTATATAACGGAAGCTGAAATTAAAGGACTGGGTCAGTTTTTTTGTCTTTATTTTGAAGAAGCCCTTCAATGAATTCAGCCTCATAAGATGGCCCCATGGCTCCATAAATATGCCCTTATTAACATAAACTTCTTTAATAAATAGTGTTAGGAGATCAACATAAAGATTCTATCTTTGTTCGTTGTGTTTTTTCGTTCTTGTTGTTTATAAAATGCCTTTTTTCTTTACTTTATGAATCCAGTGAATATCACTTTTTCCTTGAAATATAGAATAAAACAACAACTGTTTTTTTGTGTTGGTAAATGAGATTGGTTATTGACTTTTAAAAAGAGGTGATATTCACTAAGCCTCTGTGAATATCACTTCTTTTCAAAAGTCAATTACTCATCACATTTGCCCAAACAAAAGACAGTAATTTTATAATAATGCAATATACTGGTTGTTATACGTCAGAGAGTATTAAGTTTAGCGTTATTCATATTAAACACGATTAGCGCAAGAATTCATACCCGTGAGTATTTCACCGCATATTATATGTTATTCGGAAATCTTCACAGGGGATACGGGTTCATATTCCCTGTCCGTGTTTTATATCCCCTGAGCCGTCAGGCGAAGGGGATATAGGGCACAGACAGGGAACATGAACCCGTATCCCTGTGAAGCCCGAATAACTTTTATATTCTGCTAGAAGTGCTATAATTTTTCTATTAAAAGCGTTAAAAATGTGATTTTGCTACCACGGGGATACGGTCTCATATCCCCTTTCAAGGTAACCAATCAAATTGCAGGATTTTACCTGGATATTTCACTTCAGCAGAATATATAAACAAAACAACTCTGAATAAAACTTGTTCAAAACCCCTCGAATAAACCCAAATCTTAAAACCGCGGAAATATAGTACCGCGAATATAAAGCACCATACTGTACTTTAAAAAGAACGTTCCCTAGTTGAGTTATTGGGTGTAAGGTATTTTTTTAGGAAAATGTGTTGGCAGTATGTCCAAATCACTAAAGTTATGACACCCCAAATGAAATAAAGGGAACGAGAATCTCTTTTCAGTTCTTAACCTAACAAGGTCGTGACAGTGTCGACATAACAACAGAATGGCTAGGAAATGTGATTTTAGATTTCATTTTATCCATTATAGTCAATGAACCAAATTTGTTTCACTTCGTTCAGTAACTAAAAAGATTTTGTGTCTCTTCACTGGAACTAACGCAAATCCGATTATATAGCATTCATATTTTAAATCATTATTAGACGTTTTACTTTATTAAAGATGTTATCAATAATTTTTTGCTTCGTATGATGCATTTTCCTTGAACATCGTGATTTATGAGTAAATGATGAGGAGTTCCAAACGACATTAATCTGTATTTCAGACAAATTTCATTTAAGTACAAAACGCAAATCATTATAGATAAGTATAGTACGATATCGTCTACCTTGTGTATTCTATAAGGAAACTAGATGTTTGTATCAAAGTTAAGATTAACTTGAAAGAATATTCACCGAGACTAACTGTAACACAGTAATTTAATTTTTCACGGAATACAAGCGTTGATAAAGCTTAATAGTTCTACGTTCCGGTCATTCGTCCTGAACGCCTCTCGAAGAGCAAGTCTTCATTTTACAATTCCCGGCACCTGAATAGGTTTTCAGGGGCTTTGGCTACAGAGCTGCCGGGCGCGTCCCCAGGTGGTGCATAGGGGAATGCCCTGTCTTTGCCGGGTAGTCAGTTTATAATACGGAAAGCCTGACCGCGAACCATTGTAGCCAAACCGTGAGGAGAAACGCCACGCTCCATGCAGTATAAAGACCCCTTCTATATTCCTCTAAAGAGAACAGACGCATTGGGCGTTATATAGAAGGCTTAATTTCCCGCCCCTTCCCATTTCTCCCCTTTTCTAGTGGCAATCAAAAGTTGTTCCCCCGGTTGTTCCTTCCCCTTTCTTTCTTCTTTCTTTTACTTACAATTTTTTGAATTGATTAACTTGTTCTCGTCCTGATATAGCTGAAATATTGCTCATTGGACGTTAAACTCTTACTAATTATTCAATCAATCAATCAATCATTTCACAACTTCACCTTTTTTCTATTTCTCTCGTTTTGGCTGTCTTTGGACTTCGATTTTTGTAAATACCACTCCTTTGTTTCTTTCTGTATTCTGCTGCTGCTGTTTCATAATTCATTCGCTATTGTTGTGCTTATAGTTTCTACAGCGATTTTGTTAACAGAGTGAAGTTACTGTCTAGAATACTTACACACTAAGTTCGTCTCCACTCTTTGTTGTACTTTTACGACAGAAGATCCTCACTTTAATTTGACTGATGTTTTAAATGTTTCTATTGAGCAAATTTTAAAATAAATTGTGCTTCGAATGTTTCTTTTTTGCAAAAATATTAGGGAAGATCCAAAGTCAATAACGGAACTATAAAACCAACCTATAATTCAACACTAGGCTGTTTTGCCAGTAAGACAGTGCAACGCGTGTAGCACGATTATATTGTTGTTCTTCATCTTGAAGTCACAATGGCCTCCGCAAGAAAGAGCTATGATCATACCTTATAGTAAGTTCAAGACGGCACCTAGCACTGGTTCAAGCGGACTTCATTGCCAGATGTCGAGCAATGCCACATCAATCCTCTCGCAATCATGAATGCGAGATCATTCAACAAAACATAATCATGCAAAGTGTTCTTACAACTGCTGCCATCAATTGTCCGACAAAAAGACCCACAGAAGATAACCACAACATATAACAACCACTGCGCACTAATCAAGTCAAATTGCAAGAAAACGTGGCAATATTAAATAGTGAGATGTGGGCATTATAAACAGGTGACCAGAATAACATTTTGAAATTACCATACAAACACACAAATAAATAAATAAATAAAAAGCCAAAAGTGTGAAAATATGCTAGTATCCATATGGGAAATTCTCTTCAGAATAATTACAACATAACTAAAATATATGTAGAGCATACATCTCTCACACGACTGACACGAGAAATCTTTTTACTGATCCCACACTGCAGGTAAAACGAATTTTGGTCTTGAAAAAACAATAATAGGATATGGAGTAAATTCACATGAGACAAAGTCTCTACAAATACATTTAAACATAATGGAATAACGCTTTTATTGTTTTTTTTTTCTTCATCTTGAAGTCACCACGAGGCATTCAACAATGAGTTTTACTCATACCTCATAGCAAGTTCAAGATGGCCCCTAGCATCGGAATTTATTGTTGCAATTATGACTGTGGGATCGTCAGCAAACATAAACCATAAAAATATACTAAACTGGCAAAATGTTCTTACAACTGCCGTCATCCATTGCCAAAAATATATAAACAACCACAGAACACTTATTGAGTAAAAGTAAGAGAGTCTTTCTATCCATTTTGCATTCTTCTTTTTCTTCTCTGGTTTTACATCTCTTAATATCTGTACTGGAAATGAGGTTCGCCGACCACCGTATTTGACTCTAATTTTATACTCTAATGGGGCATATGCAAAACGCTTTTATCAAGGAGACGCTTGAATAAACAATGGTTAGAAACAACGCGGAAAATGAACGATGCATGTACAGATATGGATGAATCGAGACAAAAGAGGGGCATAAACACGAGGGAGATGCATGCTTAAGAAAAGGTAGCTCAAAATCAACCATATACTGACATGTATCATTGTTTTGGTAAGTCATATGCAAGTTCACTGATGCAGTAGACTACTCCCTTCGTGGTCTTTATGTTTATTAACCTGCAAAAACCAGCTTGGAAAGTATGTTACATCAAAGAGACGATTCGGGCCTAGGTAATGTCACATTTACACCAGAGAATGGCGGATAACAAAGTTTGATAGAACACATGCTAGTGTTTTGCATTGAACAGATCACATAGAACTGCTATTTTAAAGAATTGTACTCACAAGCATTTGTTTCATAAAAAATATCAGTCCCTCCTTGTTTTTTTATGAAATAAGTGCCTGTGGTACTTGAGACTTGAGGAGGGGGCTTTGGTCCTAACACACTCCAAAATGGGATATTGTATCCCGAACGGGTTATTAATATCTGTTAAGATCAATACAAACAATTTTTGTTTAGGAAGTTTTCTCGATTGGGTTCTGTCTCTGAGATTGATCCCAAATGAAATTTACTGTCTGATGACACCGTGTACTATCTGTCAGAATTTTCACCTGAGACACAAACTTATTCAAATTTTTGCCACGCAATATGTTCAACTCGGGAACAGTGAAAGAACAAGCATTAACTATGGGCATATTAGGGCACTCAAACAGATCTAAGAGACAAAAGATGAGGCCCTTATTCTAGAAATAGAAATGGGACTTCTCATATTATGGTAGTCTTTATTTACACTGTTCAGGGACAAGTGGTCTGAATCACGTGATTTATGGACACTATTGAATGCACTTTATGTGTTTATGGACAAAAATGTGTGAATTTTTAAATATTTTACGAAAGGATATGGAGTAAATGAACATGGGACAATAACACATATGTCAACTCAAACTGCATAAATTTTCATGAGCTGTATGGCCATTTCGGAAATTTATTTCTCATCAGCAGCACTGTTTTATATGTTTATGACATTGTACATGTAAATAATACAGACCTTTACTAATTGTGAGAAAGTGTATTATTTTAATGTTCATTTTTTTTTCATGTAAGGTAAAAATGTGTATTATTTTATGAGAGAGGGGACTGAGTGAGACAAATATATTTTATGCTTTTTTGAATGCTTTTTTGAATATGGATTTCCATTGTTTGGGTTCTAGTGCTGCTGATGAGGATATAATTTCCGAAATTGCCATACAGATCATTGAATATTTTGCAGTTGGAGTTAACATATGTGTTATGATCTCGTGTTCATTTACTCCATATCCTTTCGTAAAATATATGTATCTATTACATTAATTAAGTTCAAGTTCAGGACATATATTTAATTCTGTAATTAAGAAATGTGCAAATGAGTTATACAATGTATGCAACAAAGTAATGCAAAATAAGCAAAAGAGATAGCAAAAGGCTATTTCAAAGAAGCTTTCATAGTTTAATGCAAAACACCGAGAATATTTCTCGGAGATGCAGTTAACTCAGCGCCGGTACTCCACCAAAAAAAAATGAAAAAATAAAAAATAAAAAAATACAAATTAACTGGTAATAACTGGTATGTACATTAACAATGAAAGAATGAGGAATAAATGCATATGAAACGAAGTCTTTACAAATAAATGATTCAACCAAGCAATGGAACTACGCTTTAAATGTTGTTAATCAGGTTGCAATACCATAAGGCCTTCGAAAATGAGCTATGGTTATACCTTACAGTAAGTTCAAGAAGGCCCCTAGTACCGGTTTGAGCGGAATTCATACTAAATGTTGAGCAACGCTACATCCATGTGTATCCTTTTAGTCATGGACACGGGGTTGTATTAACTGGCAAAGTATTCTTGCAACTTTATATGAATTAATGACTCCAAATCAATACATTGAACGTTTTAGTAAGGTTTGTGTTTTGTTATTTATATACACTAAGGGAAATAACGACATTTTTAATTAAATTTGCCAATACAGTTCTACCACACATAATATGTAACAGTTCCTTAGAGACAATATATTAAAGGTTTCGGCAATATTTCACTGTTTATATTACATTTGAAACCAGAAAGGGATGAAATAGTACCAGAGTGTAGAAAATGCAAAATATACATTTAAAACTAAGCACAACATGTCAATTACTAACTTTATTTTCGTATATACGAATAATGTATTTTCTTTATATTTTTATAACCGTGTCACACAAAAACACATGGCGCCAACATGTGCAGACGTATGAGAATATTTTGGTTAAGGCTGTTGTGCGTTGTATAAGTAAGCAGCGCATTATAGAAACGGTACAACGTTACGAAATTTCGACAAACCTTGGCGGGCGTTGTTGAACGTTGGGAGTGCCGGATAATTCTGGACATGCTCAAAATTTCACAACGTTCCCTAAGGTTGTTTCAAACATGCAAACGCAAACCAGTTGTCCTCCTTATAATCAGGAGTCCGCGAAATAAATCAGTTCCATCAACTAAAAATCTGACTTGCAATTTGCAGATGAATGAAAGTGATAATTTTTACCTTTTGTTTTATCGAAATTTACTGTTTTTATCAGAATTCATACCACTGAAAATGGCTTCATTGCACTAAGGACTTCTACAGAATTAATACACAGCATCACTATTTCACAGTCTCCTTAAAATCGAATGCATGACAGAAGTATAGACTTTACTAGGATACACGAAAAAGTTCCAAATCTTTCGGGAAGTTTAGAATTTGATTTTCTACCGTTATGCCAAAGCGCTTAACCTGTAGACTAGGCTCCTTGAAAATTACGTCAAATTCTATCATTTCCTTTAAAGAGTGTGGTAATTGAGTAAGTAGTCTGTATTAATTTCATTTGTATGGTATTCTTCTCATTGTTTAAGTTTAACAATGAAAGGATATGGAGTAAATGCAAATGAGACAAAGTCTCTACAAATACGCGATTAAACCAAACGACGGAAGAACGCTTGTATTGTTGTTCTGCATCTTCATTTGCCAGTCACCATGAGGCCTTCAGCAATGTACTTTACTTATACCTCATGGCAAGTTAACCCTCTTTCTACCACACGGACATATGTGTCCACCACCGGACCGCTGCCACACGGACATATATGTCCTTTTAGAAATGAAAAGGGGTACTTTCATTAACTGTCTGTATTCAAGAAGTGAAAAATAATTAAATGATTATTAATACAGATAATGACATTTGAATTTTTGAAGAACGGTTTCAGCATAACGTCATCACATTTGAACGTCACGTTTCTGACCATGACGTCATTCAAAAGTGTGAAGAACTAAACCAAAGAAATTATAAGTAAATGTCATTGATGCTACATATTTTAAAACGTAATTGGCCTTCATTATAAAATTTTTGTTCAAGAAGATTTAAGACACAACTTTGAATGTGTCTTTATCAACAGATAAATAAAAAAAGAGAAAGAAATGATTAAAAAAACGATAATGTTCAAAGGATGTAATTTCTATGAACATGATATTTTTTTCAAATTACTACCGACTGCTATTTTCACTGCTTTTATGAATTATTATTTCATTTTCGTTTGTATTTGTTTTTTATTGTTTCGTTTGGAGGTTTTTTATGGTCGTATTTGTTTTTATTTATTTTTGTTTTGTGTGTGTGTGTTTTGTTTTTCGCATCTTTTAATCTTATTTTGTTTTGTTTTGTTTTTTGTTGTTGTTGTAGTTTTGCTTTGTGCGTGTGTGGGTGTGGGGTTTTTTTTGCGTTTTTTGTTTGTTTGTTTTGTTTTGGTTTTTTTTTGTGTTTTTTGGGGTTTTTTTTCTGTTGATCTTTTATTCATATTTTACTTTTATTTTATTTTTGTTTTTCGTGGTTATTATTTTTTTGTTTGTTTATGTCTTTTTTCCATTGCTATAAGATAACGCTCTACCAGTCGGTTTTAATTGATACTCAGCAGTACTAGTTCTCATAGATAAGGAAAATAATGTAGGATTTCGACAAATCAAAAGTTAAAACAAATTCAATTGATAATTTCTAATTTGATGAAAACGTTTCATTTTTTGTTGTTTGCACACTTGTATGAAATCCACAAAAATCCCGGTATTTTACACGAGTATTGGTGAATCAACGGTACTTGAAAGAAAACGGTCTCCTTATTAAAACGGCACTCAAACAGTGGAGACTTAAGGTTTTCAACCCCAGATTAATTGACCATAAGGAAAGCTTTTCAACTAAAAATAAGTTAAAGTTCGGATACCATAAATCAGAGTGTTTCAAATACAATATTTTCATGAATTATAAAGAGCTTTGCCAAAAAAAATCAATCAATAGGTTGTTATTTTGACAATTTGTTATTTGTTATTGACCGCTTTTGTCTTTTATCCAGCATTCATTAACATAAAAAAAATGAAAATACAGACGAGCCAAAGTTTTCCAAATAACTGTTCTCATTTGTGTGTATGCTTATTTTTCTCTACTGAAACAATCGTCATTCTGTATAGCTGTTAAATGGCTTTATCTACCTAAATCGTATCCATTTTTTGCTAGGAGGTTTCAAAATATTAGTACATGGAGTCATTCCTCTGGTGGCATTTATTATAACAGATAAATTGATTGATTCATTCTTTAGACCAGTTAAACAATAGTTTCTTTCTTTACGAACAAAATGAAATTTGCGCTTTATAATCTATTATAAAATACCAAAAAGACGGACATATGATCCGAATTAGGAATACAAGGCAAAAAGGTTCTAATTGTGAACTCATTTTGGCTGCTATGAGAAAAACTTCGCGAAAAACAGTCTTAACAGTACGGAAATACCAATATTCTGTTATAGAAAAAATCAAAACGTAGAAAAAGATAAAGTGAAGATCTTCTTCGAAGTCAGTAGTAAATAATTAGCTTTCCAATCTACAGAAACAAGAAATTCTTGATAACTATTTATGGGAAAAATTTAAAGGGGTTAAATAGGACAGTAAGTATATAGACAGGATGGCAATATACATCAACTTCAATAGGAAATAGGACTATGAAGCTTTTTCTCAGATATATTAGAAAGGATACGAGGTCAATGAGGATATACGAGGTTAAAGAAGTTGATAATTAATGAAATGTCTGATCATGGCTGTCATTGACAGTTTCAAAAAAAAGATTAAAATACTAAGTAGTTGAAATAGTTGAAAATAATGCCCTTTACATTTGAAATAAAAAAAAATAGTCAGCGTTTGATATTATAATAAGTTGATCTAACTAGGATAAATGGACATGTAATATGCAACACATGCATGCGACAATATACATGCAATAATGGGTAATTAATTAATAT
>MJUU01032753.1:48994-75781 GCA_002080025.1 Modiolus philippinarum | reverse complement strand
GTTGTAGCTTAGTTCCCGAATAAGTTAAGTCCCTTTATCCTTTTGCAAAATGAACACGAGATATAGTTGTCTAGATTTTGTAATGTTTGAAAAGAAATCTAGAATTGTCTAGATTTTGTACTATTTGAAAAGAAATCTTAAGAGGTGAAAAAAAATATATTGAACAACATACAATGGTCTTTTTAATTAGCGAATATGCTTTTTTTTAACCATTTACTTCTAACGATGGTGTAAGGGAAATTTAAACAACTGAAAAACGCATTCACTTCTGCAAAGGCCGTAACTGTATAATAATCTGATATTCAGATGGCAGATATACACAAATGTACTAGTAACTGTCATTAACGTTTTAAATCATCATTATGTAGATTAACACATGGGGTAGAATTGAATAATAGGAGATGCGACTTTTTTTACCTTTGCTTCTTATTTCCTTCAGTAAAACTTTTTAAACGTCTGAAAAAAAATCTTACAGGTTTCGGTACCAATAAACCAGTTTAACTCGACAGCTATTCCGAGTTCCTATTGTTGTCTACGTTTATCTTTTGTCCTTTCATTGTTTTTCATGTGCATGTGATTGTAATCATCGTCCATTGTAGGTGTTTCCTATTATCTTTGCTTCATTAATGGTACACTTTATCATTATATCCATCTAAAATAATTCTAAGTAGGTACGTCGACAAATCTAAACGTTTTTCATTTGGTTGAAAGATTCTCATCTTGAAGTTACAAACTTTATTTTCCCAACAATTCACAAAAATTAAAATTCGTTTGTTTTCGAAAACAAATATTACATGTTTCTTTTTGTATTTATTCTTTCCTATCACTGTCTACTTAAGCTATAAAAATACACCGTACATCAAACCGGTGGACTACTGGACAATTTTAATTAAATCACTCTCGGTATCCGATTCTCTTCGGTCCTATGGAATTAATGGAGAGATCGTAGTGAATGGAATATAATGACTGGATTATTGGGGTTAAATACAGTGCTAAATATCATGAATATGAATAGAAATGAAGAAGACATGATGCGCAAATCTTGTTTACTAATGTGGCAGAGCAGATTATAACAGGAACCATAAAAGGAAAAAAAAACATACAATGGCAACCACATGCCTTAATCCACTTGGAATACACCAATAAAACACATAAGACAGTTGTGAATAACAATAGGAACTCTAGTAGCGCTGTGAGTTGATTTAAAAAGTAGCCTAGTTTAAAGATTTAAATGACCCAAAAGCTTCATGGAATTTTATTGGCTCATATGAAAGGCTAAAATGTTAGCTACTAGAGGGTTATGTCCTTAACATTAAACACTGGTTCAAACTGTACAAAATGTGTTGTCAAAAGGGTCACTTTGTAGAACTCAAATTTTCACCAAGTCAAAATAAATGAATTAAAATATAAAAAAGTTATTAAAACATTGAAATGCTTTGAAATAAAGATACATTCGCGAATTCAATGACAAAATATATACATTTGGTAACAAAAAATGTTTAATATGTATCGTTTTTAGAATAATCATCAAAAAAGATCATTTTAAATTTGTAGTAATTTTTTAAGAAACTTTGTAGCTTTTTGACTAAGCATGTAATCAAAACAATTATAAAATTATGTTATGTCCCTTTTGCTATCTCTCATCTCAAACACCGAAGACTGTCATTTGCTATTTTTCCAGAATTATTGCCACAAAGCTATTGTTTTTACGACTTCATTTTAAGTTGTCAAAACCCCCTTTTCAAAAAAAAAATGTTATAATCATATGACAACAGAGAAAACTTTTCATACGAAATGCAAGAAAGATAAGTTTATGTCAAATGGTAAAATCGAACATAAATAGATGACAGTTTCTGAGTTGGAAATAACATCTTAAAAGATATACAAGACACAGACTACTAACGAAATATGAAAACAAATCAAAACTTAATAGTAAAAACAACAAACAATTTTGAAATACACAATAAAATGAAACAATAGACAGTCAAACATTACGATATTGTGAAAGTCTTGAACTTCAAAATCTGGCTCACATTAATGTTACACTGGATGGATTAGCGAAAAAGGGAAATAGCGAATAAAAATGTAAAAGGTACAGTAAGAAATAGAGACGACGTTTAAAATGTAACATGTATGGAGAAGAGACGACATTTAAAAAGTACAAAATAAGGAACAGAAGGTTCAACTAAAGGTACAGTATAAGAAATGGAGGCGAAAATTAAAAAGAAAAATCGAGGGAATAGAGAGGACATTTCAAAGGTAAAATCTAAGGATAGAGGCGAAATTTAAAAAGGTAAAATATTAAAAACAGAGATGATACCTGAAAGGTAATATATGAGGAATAGAGACGACATTTAAAAGGTAAAATATTAAAAAAAAATGAAACGGTATCTACAAGCAAAAATTAATTTGATAAAGGAACAAAAAAATGGCACGGATATTCTATCTGGCATCTTGCCGATTTATGCAAAATGCTACATTATGTTGTACTTGTTAGGATGAATAAATTAAAAAAAATTGTATGAAAATCAAATTTATAGTTTCTGAGAAATGCATATTAAACTCAGATGCGACGGATGGACAAACGAAAAACTAAAGGCCTTAACGTTAGTTATTGCGGCGTAAAACATTACAAAATTTCATTAGATAGCAAATAAAAGGTAAAATATCTAAAAGGTAAAATCTGAAACCACATATAAAATGTAAAACACGTGTAGACATGAAACGCCTAGGATGTTGGGATCTTCAGATATTACTTTAAAGTACTCAAAAGATTATCATTCCAATATACTTGCATATTTGCATTCCAATAGTGGTCAATCATTGGTTTCACAACCAGAGCAAACAATTTTTTGAATTGTTACAGGATTAACTACCCTGAAATGTACATAAGCCTGAACATGACAGGCCCTGGTCTTTGCACAAGAATGCAGATAAACATGCTCGATTTCCCTTATATGTACAAATAATGTCTTTGAAAAGGTCGGACACCTTTTGTTGTGCTATTTGAATAGCATATGCTCTAATTTGTTGTCCTCAACCTCAACCATAGTCACTTGATACTCAATTAGTGGGCTTAGCTGCAAATGACAATGACCAGGACCTGCTTTTCCATATAACTCGTAAAATATGCTCTCTAAAAGATGGTTCACATGGAGGCAGTTTAGCAAAACTGTTGTCTACTTGAAGCAATTTGGAATTTTTACTGGCTAAGACTGTTGTGTCAAACAATAATGAAATTACCTTCATTGAAGCATCAATGCCACTGTCGACGTCGTCTAGAGAAGCAAGACCTTGAAAACGACTTGACTGACCTTCGGCAAGTTTAAATACAGACTTATTCCCTATTTAAAAAAATCACAAGTGGGGTCACTTCCCGTTAGTGTATGTGAATAAATCGACGATGTTCTTTCATATTCCCAACCGACCCAGTGTGAATCCACATTTAGGTTGTGCTTTTTAGCTAAGGATAAAAATGGATCGCTAAAATAAGCACATCTGTATCGTCTCTAATCCTTAGCTTTTTTCTTTTAGATTTCGTCTGCATGCTTTAGGTTTTACCCTTGTACATTTTACATGCTAATTCGCGATTCTACTTTATAGCTTATATGCCCAGTATGGATAGCCCAGTATTACATTAATATCAGTCAGTTTTTACCTTAAAAATTGTTAGACTTTTGTAATATCATTATTTGTTGACAATTGTGTCATTTTAACAGTATTTTGGTGATTTGCCTATTAATTGTTTATTGGCCTTCATATTGTGTCTTTACTACCCTTTATGATGTTATTTCCAACTCAGAAATTGCCATCTATTTATGTTCGATTTTACCATTTGAGATTAATTTATCTCTCTTGTATTTTTTGTACTTTAGATATCCATGTATGAAAAGTTTTCTCTATTGTCATGTAATAGCATTATAACATTTCGTCTTGAAAAAAGGGGTTTGACAACTGAATATGCATTTGTAACAAAATTAGCTACGTGGCAATAATTTGGGAAAAAAGCAAATGACAGTCTCCAGAGTTGGTGCCGATGTTGGAATTTATTTGGATAGCTAATGCAACATTATAAATAATAAAATACCGAAATAACTGTAAATTTAGTTTCTGCATATGGCCATTTCGACACCTTATGTCTCATCAATGCAGATAAAATCTAAATATTTTGAAGACCATGAACTCAAAGATGTTTAAAAACTGATAACAAATTACCAAATATGATCTAAATGGAAGGCCAAAATTATAAATGACGTCCCCGCCGCTTGCCTACTCCAGACACCCGGACTTTGTGCGACATTATCAAAAGCTAGCGGAAGGTTTAACATGTGTATGTGTATCCAGACTTCCCCGTTCTCTGTCCCGTTTCCAGATAGTATAATAAACGTACAAACAAAACCCAATACAGGTAGACTTCTAACTCCAAAGACTACTATCATCAAAAGGAAAGAATAAGACAATACGTTATTTTGAAAGATGGGCTAGTTTTTTTGTTTTTGTTTTTGTATTTTGTTTTTGTTTTGTTTTTTTTTGTGTGTGTGTGCAAAGAGAAGATAAGAGATTCAAAATTGCTAAATTAGTGAAGCCGATTAGGCTTAAATCATTTAAGTTTATCCCGTGCAATATGCCTTCTTCAAAACGCAAGATGTATAAAGATTTAAAACGATCACTGTTTGAGATAGATTTTGAAAAGTGGTTTTAATGGTCAGTAATTTTTAATAATCCAGTCAAGTAAACAATTTTTACAACATTATTGCAACATCTTGTGGTATTTGGAGGATATAAAATTAAGCCTAGATTCGCACAATACCTGGATTTTGCTATCTTGGACATGAACATTTCACAGTTAATATTAAATTATGATCTCAATATCTAAATTAAGGATATTCAATTTATTTAACAGTTCTCACCACAATATAGCTGAAATATTGCTGAAGTTGGCGTAAAACATCAATCAATCAATCAATCAATCAATCAATCTAAATTAAGGAATAAGGAGAGGAGGAAGGAATATAATATAACAAAAAAGGACGAAATCACAGTTTGTATGGAAAATAGTGAAATTCTCACACGTTATATTTTTCACGGGTGTAATGGTTAATGTTCAGGTTTGTTGTATAACTGAGAAACATCATATATTGGTCATGCACATTTAAATAACAATGAAAGAGGACTACATTGTAAAAAAGAAAGTAGAAAAAATATTTAAAACTTGCATAATAATTAAAGTTGATAGTCCAAAGGCCACTACACCAAAAAAAACATGTGCGTTGTATCAGTAATCCAGTCAGTGTATTATTTTCCAGGTACTCCATTTAGAAGATTTTCACCTTTGCAAGCAGATTACGTTTCAAATTGGTCAATCGCGTTTTATAATGTTCCAATTCATATAAGACTTCCATCGTTCTTTAATACATAAAACAAATTTAAACAAACAGCAAATTGTAACCAAGGGGTTTCTGGTGCTTCCGTTTGCGTTGTAGTTACGGTAATCTTTGAGTACTTTTCGGTTCTGTTTCTGGGATTGATCCCAAAGAAATTTACTGTCTGATGACACTGTGTACTATCTGTCAGAATTTCACATCTGGGACACAAACTTATTCAAATTTTTGACACGCAATATGATCAACTTAGGAACAGTGAAAGAACAAGCATTAACTATGGACAAAATAGGACACTCAAACAGACCTAAGAGACAAAAGATGAGGCCCTTATTCTAGAAATTGTAGTCTTTATTTATACTGTTCAGGGACAAATGGTCTGAAACACGAGATTTATGGACACTACTGATGCACGTTATGTGTTTAAGGACAAAAATGTGTGAACTTTTATATGTTTTTTTATGTTTATGACATTGTACATGTAAATAATACAGACCTTTACTAATTATGAGGAATATTTGTTTCAAAACTGTATTATTTTAATGTTCAATTTTTATACGACCGGAAACATTTTTGCGGTCGTATAATGGTATGGTGCTGTCGTCGTCGTTGTCGTTGGCGTTGTTGTTGTCGTTGGCGTTGTTGTTGTCGTTGTCGTCGTCGTCGTCTGTAGACACTTTCATTTTTGGTCAATAACTTTAGTTCCAGTGGATCAATCCTTATGAAATTTTAACATAATGTTCTTCGTTACAAAAGGCAGGCCTGGCTTAGATTTGGTCATTGTGGCCCCACCCGTTTTTAAAAAAGGGGCCAAAAGGGTTAAATTGGGTGTTTTCACATATTTGTCTGTAGAATCTTTATCATTAATCGGATTTTGATGGAGTTTCTTTCAGTGTGCTCCTGAGGAAATTTCCTGTCCGGAGTATGTCAACGGATTTCACGTAGCATGTACCGCTCACGAGATAAATGGGCCCAACAGGGGCAAATCTCCAAAAAAATATTTTATTTTAAGATTTTGATGCAGTTTTTTTAATGGATTCCTTGTGAAAAATTAATATGGCGCTCAGCTATTAGATTTGTGATGACTTGTTTCCTTTCCCAGCTATGAGGGGCCGAACGGGGCCAAAATTGCGAATTTGCAGATGATGTAGAATTTTTATTTTTCATCGGTTTCGATGGGATTTTTTTCTTTGGATTCCTCTTGATCTAAGCTTTCAGTAGTATGTCAACGGATTTGGCGTAGTTCTTACCGTTAATGTGTAGGGGCGACAATATGTGCCGTAACACCGGCCATCATTTGTAAGAAGCATTTTAAAGTAGGGTGGCTTAAGTGTTTACTTTGGGTAATGCAGTATCTTTTTGGAACTTTATTGGATGTTATGACATACCGTCGACCATAGACAGCAACGACTCAAAGTAAGTGAAACACTAGGTGGTCCCTTTAAAGATGTTTGTTATTTGAATTGTTTATAACCGGTTTATGTTATTTGAATTGTTTATAACCTGTTTATGTTATTTGAATTGTTTATAACCTTTCAATTTGCCTATAGTTTTCATTAATTTGTATACTAAGGCTTTGTAGTCATAACCCCTTGGTCCACCATGAATAAAGTCCAATATCTGAAATTCATCCTGTGTTAGTTGTCTTGTATAATCTGCAAAGTTTCATTCTCTATGTTTAGATATAAACACAACTGACTCGGTATCAGCTTATATATAAGGCACAAAGGTCTAGCATTTTTGATACAGTATGTGCTTTTATATGATGATTGAAAGGATATGGAGTAAATGCACATGAGACAAAGTCTCTACAAATACAGGGTAAAATCAAGCAAAGTAACAACGCTTTTATTGTTGTTCTTCATCTTGAAGTCACCATCTATTGAATAATTACAGTTCCGTGTAAGAATATAATCAAAACAACGGCAGTAGAGACAAGAAGATATAGGGTAATGCAGTCTATAACTACAGGGTTAGCCATGCCTAATAAAATGCAGAATGACCCTTTGACAGTTGATGTTATGATGAAGTTTTGTGACAGGATATTGTCACAGAGCACTTAAGGGCAGCTATGGGTATACCTAAGTCGCCAACAGCTTCACATAAGTTCTATCTAAAAGAATATTACCAACACGATTATACCACCACCAGTTGCAGCAGCAGTTGCGCCAACTACCATTTACTACTACCAACAATTTCATGACTGAGCACTTTAGTGCATCGCCTAATACGCAGACGGTTGAATAGGGCTGTAAAATTTAAGTAATACCGTGAGTTGTCTCTCCTAAGAAAAAAAACAGGTACGGACAATAAAAAAATTTTAAATATTCAATCACTGCGATATAAAAAGACTAGATATTGTGTTTAGCGACCAGCAGTTTTACTTTGATACATTCACGTCGAGGTGAAATCAAAAGGCTTGAGACAACTGATATCAACTCTCAAAAACGTGGGAAAATTGAAATCAACATTTATAAA
The DNA here is from genome assembly GCA_002080025.1 of Modiolus philippinarum. Lineage (NCBI taxonomy): Eukaryota > Metazoa > Mollusca > Bivalvia > Mytilida > Modiolidae > Modiolus > Modiolus philippinarum. The sequence goes on along the minus strand of MJUU01032753.1, from coordinate 67,922 downwards.
AATTGATTAATATACACGTTTAAAAACAAAATGATCAAATGACCATCTGCATTCCAAATAACACTAGTAGAATAATTCCTTTTACTTCAATTATACACGGGGAAGTCCCGGTTCCATAGACGGTCGCAACCAAGGACTTCCTTTTCTGATGACATGACCTTCTTACCCTTGGTCATGTGACTGCCAGTCACTACCCTCTATTTGTTAATACACAAGTGTTTCCCATAACAAGATACCTCTTCTTTTCTTTATATACTTCAGTTGAATAGGTCTACTATATTTCGATTTAGATATTGTTTTGCACTATCTGCAAGCTTATTTTGCAATGCTGTAAAATTAGTCGATCCGATATATAAACGGTTTGTGCAAAACACAACTGATCCATAAAATGAACGAACTACAAATACATCGACAAATTAAAAGTATTGTTCAGGGTATACTTGTTCCTGTAAATTATTATTGAATTTATTAAGTTGTGAATACAGGAATGCAAACAATTCTTTTCAGTTTAAATTCCTGTATGGACATGTACAGCAGACACCTGGGTTATATATGATTCTGATGTATGTTGTATCTAACAGCTAACTTTCAAACCTAACAATAAAGTGACGGATAAAAATACTTAGTCCCGTGTGTATTTTAAATGCTTTTGTTTTCTTCATTTATTTTTAATACTCGAAAGTGTTTAAAATGTTATCAATTTACAGAGTCAAGCAGTATTTCATAGATATTGGTGATTCTAGGGTTTTACATATTATATACTTCACTGCATAATTATTAATATTTTATACAAATGATTTCTAAATAATAACTTAATTAAAGGTGGTAATATTTGTGAGAAAACACATAACAACAAGTACCCCTACTACAATTTAAATAAACAAGATGTGTTTGTGAAACGCTATGCCCCCGGTAGCCACCATGTCTACAATACAAAATTAATGCTAAACTTGCAATCACTAGAAATTAAGGTAAAATAGACATTTGTAATAAGCTCATAGATCTATTCACATATAGAATATCAAGCCTCTTGCAACACTATGAACAAGCTAAAAGCAAAAACTATATTTTGACCTATGTGACTATAACCTTTGACCTGACCTCAGTGAAATTTGCATAAAGGTGTTCAGCTTTATATGATCAACATGCATGCAAAATATGTAGGTCCTATCACATCTGGTTGAAAAAAACATAGGCAGTGTTCAAGTTTTTGTTCAAGTTTCCAAATTTACACTCGGTGACCTTGACCTTTGACCTGACCCAAATTTTTGATGAATATGTATTAAGCTTTATTAGAACTATTCACATATAGAATATCAAGCCTCTAGCATTTGTAATTAACGAGCTATAGAAAAATTTTGACCTTTTGACCTCTGTGACCTTGACCTTTGACCTGACCTTAGTGAAATAAGAATAATAGTGTTCAGCTTTACACGAACAATACAATTACCAAATATGAAGGTCATATCACATCCGGTTAAAAAGGTATAGGCAATGTTAAAGTTTTTGTAAAAGTTTTCAAATTTTGCACTCGGTGACCTTGACCTTTGACCTGACCCGAATTTTCTGGTGGATTTGTATTAAGCTTTATTAGATGTATTCACAAACAAAATATCAAGCCTCTTGCAACTGAAATTAATGAGCTATTGCAAAATCTAGATATTGACCTTTTGACCTCTGACCTTGACCTTTGACCTGACCTTAGTGAAATTAGCATAAGTGTGTTCAACTTTACATAATTAATACACAAACCAAATATGAAGGTCCTATCACATTTGGTTGAAAAGATATAGGCAATGCTAAAGATTTTGTTAAAGTTTTCAAATGTGCACTCGGTGACTTTGACCTTTGACCGGACCAACATTTTTGGGTTGATTTGTATTAAGCTTTATTAGATATATTCACATACAAATTATCAAGGCTCTAGCAATACACATTCCAAATATGAAGGTCATATCACATCTTTTTTAAAAGTTATAAGCCAGGTTAAAGTTGCGGACAGACAGACAGACAGACAGGGTAAAAACAATATGCCCCCGATCCAAAGATCCGGGGGCATAAAAATACCGATAAATCGTTGACAGCAGCTTTGTTCACTTTTTCAATGGGGTCCTTTTTCTCATTTGATGCTAATTTTCCCCAAAATATGTTTTCATCTAATTGAAATTTGTTTGGTTTTGCAAGTGGGTCTTTTTTCTGTTGCATTTTTTTCGGTTTTGGCAAGTGGGTTTTCCTCATTGCAATGTGTCCGGTCTTCTCATTCGGTGCTAATATTTTCAAAAATATGTTTCAGCCTATTTCAATTTGTTCAGTATGGCAAGAGAGTCGTTTTTCTTATCTGGTGCTTATTTTCTAAAAGAATATGTTTCAACCTATTGTAATTTGTTCGGTTTTGCACGCAGGTATTTTTATCATTCAGTACTTGTCTTCAAGCAAGTCAAATTGTTTTAACGTATTGAAGTTTCTTCAGTTTGGTATGAGGTTCTTTCTTCTCTTTCCAATCTCATATTCTCAAAAACATACTGTAAACGTGGTTATTTTCGCGGGGGGTTAATTTTGCGAAGTGTCATACCAAAACCTTTCGCGTGGTTGTAATATTCGCGCATCTTTAAATTTTGATAGTAGATCGTTTGTTATTAAAAGTATTCACGTGGGGGTTATATTCGCGTAAAATTCAAAAACGCGAAATAAGCGAATAATACCCCCACGCGAAAATTTCCACATTAACATTATGTTTTACCAATTTTAATTTTATTACCTTTCACGGTTAGTGTTTTGCAATTTCTGTATCTGTTTCATTCTTGTGCATTTTGAATATCTGAGAACGGAAAACTGAATAATAAAATAACTTAAACATAATGTATGCGTGTTTTTACCATTATGTGTTTAGTATTATTCGTAAAGCATTATGTCCACATTGTCTAAGAATTAAGAAACTTCAACTAAATAGGTACAATTTATTTAGTTGCAGAACTAAGATTTTGAAGGATAGGAGGATTGGTAATTGTAGGTTTTACTAAATACGACCGTGCCTACAATAAGGAGAATTCCTTCCAACAAACAAGCAGATTTCGGCCACTAAGGTTGTCAAACAGGTCAATACAAATTTTGGATGGTTTGGAATTGTTTTTGGATTTCTCCCCCGATAGTTTAACACTAACAGAACTGTCAAACAATGGAACTGTTCGTCAAGCTATTTTTTTTCTCCTTTTTTATTTGTTATTTTTTTTTATTATCGGTATTGCAGAAATATACACATTGTCATTGTTAACATTCCCTTACATGATAAGCTGACCACACAGTGATTAATGATGCTAGAAATGTAAAAAAGAACTGTTATCTGAATAAATCCATAGCGTGATCATATATATGATCAAAGAATTTTATAAATTGATATCGAATTTTCATTCTCAATTAATCAACAATATTTCTTTAGATGTCATATAACTAGAAACACTGATGTTATTCACGCGAGTATTTTATACCGATGTGAACATAAAATTTGTCATAATCTAAACAAAAGACTGCATTTTTGTGTATACTTAAAACCTATCAAGTAACATTACCGAGCTAACAAATATAGATCTAATTCTGGGAACAAAACAACAAATGCAGAGACATAATATAAAGAAATAAAAATGAGAGAAAACAAAGAAGACAGGTCAATGCCTTCAATTTCCATATTTATTTGTTATACGAACTGTTCACATAGCTCAGGCGAAAGTAATATACTACAATCCGGTATATACCGTAATAAGTGCTCGTTATTTAGCAATGAATTATGCTCAAACCGGTGCTAGGGGCCCTCTTAGACTTATTATGGGATACGAGTATGAGCAAAGCTCATTGTTGAAGACCTCATGGTGACTTCAAGATGAAGAACAACAATAAAGTGTTATTCCTTTGCTTGGTTTTACCATGCATTTGTAAGATATTGTCTCGTGTGCATTTAATTTATAGCTTTTCATTATTTATTACTTGAGAACTAGTCGAATGTAAGTGAACCTGTTAACTTTTAAAAACATGCTTGGTCAATATTTGGTAAAAAAAATGATGACTTCTCAATGAACAACAACAAGCTCTTACTAGAATATGTTTGTGAATTTATTGAAAAGTGTAAACGTTTTACATAACTTATTAATTAAACATGAATTGTAAATATTGTACTGAAAGAGTGAGTGTGTGAGTGAAAGGTTGTATTGTATTTTGTCTTGTATTATATTGTCTTGTCTTTATATGTCGAGGAGAGCAACTTTGTAGCCTTCGGGCTGTTTGTAATCCTCTTTAAATAAATAAAGCATTAAATTAAATGTAAGTAATTCTCCACGACCTTCTTCTATTTTTGATATCAATAGTAAGTGCATTTCTACAGTGTCTCATCACATACCTTAAGACAGCAGAATAAATTAAAAAGGAATTAGCAAATGCAAATTTAGAGAAAAGAAGCAAGAATTCATGGAACACGTACAACGCCCCTACCACAGTTGATCCCCATTTTGAAGTCACAGACGTTGCGCACGATATTGCGACACATTATCATTTTGTCCCTATTTCTCGCTTTTCTTTAGAAATACACTTTAAATAGCAAGGAGACAACATACCAAATCCAGGTTAAAACGACCCAAAACAAAGCATCTAGGAGTCATCGTACGGTCTTCAACACAGTGAGGAACCTCACACCATATAGCAATCCCTAAATGGCCCCAAAAAGGTAAACAAGTGAATCAAACCACATTCAATAACACAAATATCAAGAAACTAAAATTTTATAAGAAGACAAGGACAAGCCAATGACCAACATATTCCTGACTTGAGACAGGCGCAAAAAATGCGGTGGGGTTAAACTCGTTTTCTTGGATCCAAACCCTCCCATATGTGTGGTAAATGGCTAAAAAATAAATACACAAAAAGACTCACAGTAAAAATCAAACTAAAAAAAGTCCATCTTATCAATACGAATACCCTTACAATGTGTAATCATTTAGATGATCAATACCAACAAAAACCAGAAGTAAAGATTTAATAATAATGCTGTATTTATATCCTTAATGAATAAGTTTGTTCAACGGATTGATAAGTTTGGAAGGACAATTTTTTTAATTTATGCGCTTTGTAAATGGTATTGCCATAGAAGTTTGGATGTGAAATGCCCTGCTGTATAAGAGCCCTGCATGTAGAACCAAATTTTCGTAATCAGACAATGTATCTATAATAAAATTTGGAGAATGTGTTTATCAATTTATGATATCCTTTTCAGTGAGACAAAGATTTCGGTCTTTGAAGTCAGAAACATCACTACATACTCGTGCATATCGAACAAGTTGTGAAATGTAGACCCCGTAAGAAGGGGCTAACTGAACATCGCCGTCGGGATGGGGAAAATTTACTATAGGGAAGGAGAAATCATCCCTTTTATCATTAACTTTAGTGTTTAAATTTCCTTGATTTATTGATATATCAAGATCAAGAAAAGGAGTATGATCACTGCTGCTATTGGATTTATTTAAAGTAAGTTCTGCAGGATAAATTTCATCTGTAAATTTAGAAAATTTTTTGCCGATAGACTGTATCACCAAAACGAACAAAAATTTAATGCTTTTATCATATCCTGACAAGTCCAGTTGGTATATTTGTCATGTTTGTCGTCACTGAAAAACGATTTAAATGTATTGCAACAAATGTAAGTACATCGGACCTTTTGATCAAATACGAAAATTTTATTTGATTTAAACGTATTTTATTTGCTCAAAAACATACAGCAAAACGGATAAGGCACAAGTTAATCAAACTTAGATCGTCTTCTCCTTAACTACAATATAATACAATAATACGCAGGCATGAGAGTTCACTAATATAATAAAGAAAAGTATTTTTAGAGCAATAACAAGAGGATAAGAAAAGAAAAAAGATATAGGAAAGACACAAAATTTGCGTCTGATTGTGTGTGTGTGGGTGTGTGTGGATCGTACAAGTAAATTAACTCGATTTATAATCATACTACAAGAAATCTTTGGGATTTTTTAATATATTCAAATACTACCTTAAATACTTCTTCATTTTCGTGGTTTGAAAGAGTTGAACTACCACTGATTAAGAGCAAAAAGTTCCGTTCAAGACAATCAGGCAACCAGGCTAATTTATTTACTAAGACATCGCGTTGATCTAAATATAATGGACATTCAAAGAAAAAATGTTTGTAGTCTTCACGTGGTGCCCCACAACGACATGATGGGTCAGATATTACGTTTATTTTATGGAGGTCATTATTAAGGAATGTTGCTGAACATCTAAACTGTGCTAAAATGATGTTAAGCCTTCGTGGTCCAAAGTAATAGTGGTCTGGGATTACTGCCTTTTTCTCTCTGGAGTTTTTTATTGCAGATTTAAATTTAGATAGATTATCTGCATTTTATTTGAGTACGCTTTTCTTGAATATGAACATAAATTTTCTTCAGTATATTCATATTGCATGTATATCGGGAAAAATCCAATTGCAAACAATGAGCTTTGTTCTTACTTCATATATCATACAATCAGCAACTCAACAGTTGTAGCTTAGTTCCCGAATAAGTTAAGTCCCTTTATCCTTTTGCAAAATGAACACGAAATAAAGTTGTCTCGATTTTGTACTATTTGAAAAAGAAATCGTAAGAGGTAAAAAAAAATGACGTATTCGTCCGCTGGAGTGAAATTCACTAAATGACGTCATTATATATTGAACAATAAAGACAACATGGTCTTTTTAATTAGTGAATATGCCATTTTTAACCTTAGATAATAAATATTTACTTCTAACGATGGTCTAAGGGAAATTTAAACAATTGAAAAACGCATTTACTTCTGCAAAGGCTGTAACAGTATAATAATCTGATATTCAGATAGTATTATTCCGACAGATATACACAAATGTACTAGTAACTGTCATTAATGTTTTAAATCATCATTATGTAGATTAACACATCGGGTAGAATTGAATGATAGGAGAGGCGACTTTTTTACATTTGCTTCTTATTTCCATCAATAAAACTTTTTAAACGTCTGAAAAAAAAATCTGACAGGTTTCGGTACCAATAAACCAGTTTAACTCGACAGCTAACTCTTGCTAGTGTCGGTACCAAGTCCGGCTATCCCGAGTTCCTATTGTATTCTACGTTTGTCTTTTGTTTTCATTGTTTTTCTTGTGCAGTTCAGCTGGAGAATTGTGGCATGTGAATGTAATCATCGGCCATTGTAGGTGTTTCCTATCATCTTTGCTTCATTAATGCTACATTTTATCATTATATCCATCTCATCTAAAATAATTCTAAGTAGGTAACGTCGACAAATCCAAACGCTTTTCATTTGGTTGAAAAATTCTCATCTTTATTTTCCCAACAATTCAAAAAAATTAAAAGTCGTTTGTTTTCGAGAACAAATATTACATGTACCTTTTTGTATTTATTATTTCCTATCACTGTCTACTTTAGCTATAAAAATGCAACGTACATCAAACAGGTTGACTACTGGACAATTAAATTCAATTGCTCCCAGTATCCGATTCTCTGCTCCAACGGGATTAATGGAGAGATCGTAGTGAATGAAATATATAATGACTGGATTATTTGGGTTGAATACAGTGCTAAATACCATGAATATGAATAGAAATGAAGAAGACCGGGGAAGAAGACATGATGCGCAAATCTTGTTCACTAATGTGGCAAACAGGCAGAGAAGACATAAAAGGAAAAACATACAATGGCTGAAAATCACAACCATATGCCTTAATCCACTTGGAATACACAAATAAAGCACACAAGTCAGTTGTGAACAACAATAAGAACCCTAAAAGCTCGTTAACATTAAACACTGATTCAAACTGTACAACATTTGTTGTCAAAAGGGTCACTTTGTAGAACTCAAATTTGCACCAAGTCAAAATAAATGAATTAAAATCGTTACAAATGATATAAAAAAGTTATTAAAACATTGAAATGCTTTGAAATAAAGATGCATTCGTGAATTCAGTGACAAAATATATACATTTGGTAACAAAAAAATGTCACAAAAATATGTATCGTTTTTAGAATAATCATCAAAAAAAGCTACTTTTAAGTTTGCAGTAATTTTTTAAGAAACTTTGTAGCTTTTTGATAAGCATGTAATCAAAACAATTACAAAAGAGTGTTATGTTATGTCGCTTTTGCTATCCAAATAAATTCAAATCTCGACTCAAACTCCGAAGACTGTCATTTGCAATTTTTCCAGAATTATTGCTACATAGCTATTGTTTTAACAACTGCATTTTGTCTTTTTTCAAAAAATAAACGTTATGATGCCATCATATGACAACAGAGAACACTTTTCATAATCAGATATCGAAATGCAAGAAAGATAAATGAATGTCAAATGGTAAAATCAGTTTCTGAGTTGGAAATAGCATCTTAAAAGATATACAAGACACATATGAAAACAAATCAAAACTTAATAGTAAAAACAACAAACAATTTTGAAATACACAATAAAATAAAACAATAAACAGTAAAACATTACGATATTGTGAAAGTCTTAAACTTAAAAATCTGTCTTACATTGATGATACACTGGATGGATAAGCTATAAAGGGAAATCGCGAATACAAATGTAAAAGGTACAGTAATAGAGACGACGTTTAAAATGTAACATGTATGGAGAAGAGACGACATTTAAAAAGTACAATATAAAGAACAGGTGCTTCATCTAAAGGTAAAATAAAAAAATAGAGACGACAATTAAAAAGAAAAATCAATGGGAATAGAGACGACATTTCAAAGGTAAAATCTAAGGATAGAGGCGAATTTAAAAGGTAAAATATTAGTAACAGAGATGATAACTGAAAGGTAATATATGAGGAATAAATACGACATTGAAAAGGTAAAATATAAAAAAAAGAAACAGTATCTACAAGGTAAAATTAATTTGAAAAGGAACAAAAAAAAAATAAATAAAAATGGCACGGATACTCTATCTGGCATCTTGTCGATAAATGCAAAATACTAAATTATGTTGTACTTGTTAGGATGAATAAATTAGCAAAATTGTATGAAAATCAGATTTGTAGTTTCTGGAAATGTACATATTAAACTCAGGTGCGACGGATGGACAAACGAAAAACTAAACGACTCAACGTTAGTTGTTGCGGCGTAAAACATTACAAAATTTCATTTTAAAACAGATAACAAATAAAAGGTAAAATATCTAAAGCGTAACATCTAAAACAACATATAAAATGTAAAACACGTGCAGACATGAAACGCCTAGGATGTTAGGATCTTCAGATATTACTTAAAAATACTCAAAAGATAATAATTCCAATATACTTGCATATTTGCATTCCAATAGTGGTCAATCATTGGTTTCACAACCAGAGCAAACAATTTTTTGAATAGTTACATGATTCACTACCCTGACATGCACATTAGTCTGTACACTACAGGCTCTGCTCTTCGCACAAGAACTCGATTTCCCTTACATGAGCAAATAATGTCTTTGAAAAAGTCGGACACCATTTGTTGTGCTATTTGAATAGCACATGTTCTAATTTGTTGTCCTCAACCTCAACCATAGTCACTTGATTCTCAATTGCTGGGCTTAGCTGCAAATGACAATGACCATTACCTGCTTTTCCATATAACTCGTAAGATATGCTCTCTAAAAGATGGTTCACATGGAGACAGTTTAGAAAAACTGTTGTCTACTTGAAGAAATTTGGAGTTTTTTCTGGCTAAGACTGTTGTGCGACTTCTTGTGTCATACAATAATGAAATTACCTTCATTGAAGCATCAATGCCACTGTCAACGTCGTCTTCTGCTAGAGAAACAAGACCTTGAAAACGACTTGACTGACTTTTGGCAAGCCTAAATACGGACTTATTTCCTATTAAAAAAATCATAAGTGGGGTCACTTCCCGTAAGTGTTTGTGAATAAATCGACGATTTCCTTTCATACTAGTATTCCCAACCGACCCAGTGTGAATCCACATTTAGGTTGTGCTTTTTAGCTGAGGATAAAAATGGATCGCTAAAATAAGCACAACTGTATCATCTCTAATCCTTAGCTTTAATCTTTTTAACTTCGTTTCTATGCTTTAGGTTTCAACTTTACATTCTATTGTACCTTTTACATGCTAATTCGCGATTCTACTTTATAGCTTATATGCCCTGTGTTACATTAAAATCAGACAGTTTTTTACCTTAAAATTTTTCAGACTTTCGCAATATCATTATTTTTTTAAAAATTGTTTCATTTTGACAGCATTTGGTGAATAACCTGTTAATTGTTAATTGGTCTTCATATTTTGTTAGTAAATTTTGTCGTTACTATCTTTATGATGATGCTATTTCCAACTCAGAAATTGTCATCTATTTATGTTTACGGAAGCATTGAGGGAACATGTGAATTTTTTTTTCTATCTCGTGCTAAGTCGTGGCCACGAGATAGCTAAGTCGTGGCCATGAGATACTATCTTGTTCCCACGATACTATCTCGTTCCCATGACATACTAAGTCGTGGCCACGAGATAGTTATCTCGTTCTCACGAGATACTATCTCGTTTCCACGACTTCCTTAGTCGTGGCCACGAGATAGCTTTATCGTTCCCACGACATACTATCTCGTTCCCACGACTTACTAACTCGTGGCCACGAGATACTAAGTCGTGGCCACGAGATACTATCTCGTGGTCACGAGATAGCTATGTCGTGGCCACGAGATAGCTATGTCGTGGCCACGAGATAGCTATGTCGTGGCCACGAGATGGAAAAAAATCACATGTCCCCTCCATGCTTCCGTATATGTTCGATTTTACCATTTGACATTAATTTATCTCCCTTGTATTTTTTGCACTTTAGATATACATGTATGAAAAGTTTTCTCTATTGTCATATGATGGAATTATAATATTCCGTCTGAAAAAGGGGGGTTTGACGACTGAATATGCATTTTCGCTGATTTACAATGGGGCGGATTCATAACTAAATGGGGCGACAAAAAACAGTTCAATGGGACGGCATAAAAGTATACAATGGGGCGGATTTAAAATGAATCAAATGAACTATAGCACATTCACATCTGTGTCTGTTCTGGAAGGAAACGTGTGAATTCAAGGCATGTTGTTTCATTGTTCTTCAGACTCCTATTTGTTCAACTTCAAATAAATATTATTCAATCCACGCACATTTGTTGTCAATAATTGAATCCTTTTTTATGTATACAGCAAAATACATTTGTTAAATATATCAAAGGGAAAATGGCAGAATGTGTATAGAAAAATTTTTTTGGAAATGATTAAAAGAGGCTCTTTGTCCTCATGTGTGACCCTGACTGCTTTGGTTTTATCTACCATTTGGGTTCAAGGACAAAGAAAGTTTTGTACATTTGTCACCAGTAACTATATGAACGCTGTTTTAATAAACAGGTAAAAAGTAAACTCATCCGCCCCATTGTTAACTACATTTCTGCCCCATTGTATACTTTATTTTTTGACAAAATCCGCCCCAATGTATAATGGCCACAAAGTTAGCTACGTGGCAATTATTTGGGGAAAAAAGGGAAATGACAGTCTCAGGAGTTGGTGCCAATGTTGGAATTTATTTGGATAGCTAATGCAACATTATAAATAAAAAAAATACCGATTCTGTAAATTTAGTTTCTGCATATGGCCATTTCGACACCTTATGTCTCATCAGTGCAGATAAAATCTAAATATTTTGAAGACCATAAACTCAAAGATGTTTAAAAACTGAAAACAAATTGCCAAATATGATCTAAATGGAAGGCCAAAATCATAAATGTCGTCCCCGCCGCTTGCCTACTCCAGACACCCGGACTTTGTGCGTCATTATCAAAGGGTTAACATGTGTATGTGTATCCAAACTTCCCCGTCCTCTGTCCCGTTTCCATATAGTATAAAAAACTTACAAACAAAACCCAATACAGGTAGACTACTAACTCCAAAAGACTATTATCATCAAAAGGAAAGAATAAGACAATACGTTATTTTGAAAGATGGGCTAGTTTTTCTGTTTTTGTTTTGTTTTTGTTGTGTGTGTTTGTGTGTGTGTGTGTGCAAGGAGAAGATAAGAGATTCAAAATTGCTAAATTAGTGAAGCCGATTAGGCTTAAATCATTTAAGTTTATCCCGTGCAATATGCCTTCTTCAAAACGCAAGATCTATTAAGATTTAAAACGATCACTGTTTGAGATAGATTTTGAAAAGTGGTTTTAATGGTCAGTAATAATTTTTAATAATCCAATCAAGTAAACAATTTTTACAACATTATTGCAACATCTTGTGGTATTTGGAGGATATAAAATTAAGCCTAGATTCGCACAATAGCTGGATTTTGCTATCTTGGACATGAACATTTCACAGTTAATATTAAATTATGATCTCAATATCTAAATTAAGGATATTCAATTTATTTAACAGTCCTCACCACAATATAGCTGAAATATTGCTGAAGTTGGCGTAAAACATCAATCAATCAATCAATCTAAATTAAGGAATTAGGAGGAAGGAATATAATATGACAAAAAAGGACGAAATCACAGTTTGTATGGAAAACAAATAAATTCTCACACGTATTTTTCACGGGTGTAATGGTCAATGTTCAGGTTTGTTGTATAACTGAGAAACATCATATATTGGTCATGCACATTTTAATAACAGTGAAAGAGGACTACAATGTAAAAAAGAAAGTAGAAAAAATATTTAAAACTTGCATAATAATTAAAGTTGATTGTCCAAAGGCCACGACACCATAAAAACATGTACGTTGTATCAGTAATCCAGTCAGTGTATTATTTTCCAGGTACTCCATTTAGAAGATTTTCACCTTTGCAAGCAGATTACGTTTCAAATTGGTCAATCGCGTTTTATAATGTTCCAATTCATATAAGACTTCCATCGTTCTTTAGTACATAAAACAACTTTAAACAAACAGCAAATTGTAACCAAGAGGTTTCTGGTGCTTCCGTTTGCGTTGTACTTACGGTAATCTTTGAGTACTTTAACAGCATCAATATAAATCAAGACTTTGTTGGCATAGTAACATGCTGAGAACTATAGTGCGTCGTTTATGTTAAGGTTAACTTTATATGCACTGAGTATTAAAGGAATATTTCTTTACCCTTCTCAGTCGATTGCACGTGAATCAAATGTTCTGATGCATCTCGAGATCCAATAAGTTTTTCTTGGTCATTATTTTGTCTTCGATTTGTGCGGGATTGTTTCCGTTTGCACTGAGCTATTATATACATAATGCACACTAAAATCACTATACTTCCAATGATTAAAATAACTCCTAATTTTAACTCGTAGACAAGATGTTTGTTTTCAATTACTAAGTGTTCGTATTTTTCTTCCTTTTCGATGTCGTAGTCCATTTCATGCCCCTCTAATCCGATGTTCGGCGACATTTCTATAGTAAATTAACTGCTTGCAAGTGCAATTCAAGCCAGAGTGATATTAAAAATGTCTATTTTAAAATAAAAAACAAAAAGTTGTAAATGCGGATCCATTTAGTACTTTATCATACCACAAACACTGCACATACAGTAATTCACAATTACATATTACACCTACTGGGAAGAAAAGGAATAGCTCCCGTCAAATCTTTTAGTCAATTATTCTCACAGACAATTGAAAATAAAATCCAAGAAATTTGCCATGGCACTGTAAGTTTCAATTAATCCTAGATGCAATTACGACTAATGAAATGTATCCGTCTCAAAAATTATTGAAAGAACACATTAAATGGTCTGTCAATTATTGACAAATCTAATAACCGGAACTTTCCCCATACTCTCTAATTTTGAATTAGATGTGGAATTCAATAACAAAAAATAAGTATTGTAAATTATTGATAAAATGTTGAGGCTTTATTTAACATTTTGTTAGAACTCTGTTGCTCTCCTGTTATTGGTAATTATAACTAAGTCGATACTTTGGATTGATGTTTGGAAGCTGCACTAAGAATTATACTTATCAAACGACAATTTGCTGCAACGTTAATTATACTGAATACATATTCACTTGATATCCAGATGATTATAGGACATGTCTTTTGATGAATATATTTCAACGGTTCCGTAGTAGATAAACACAAAAATATCTTGTTCTGCAATGCTGCAATGCTGCTTTAATCACATAGCAAAAGTTTATATTTACTTTTGAATTTGGTCAATGTCGCACAGTGTAGTGTTTCTCAACAACCACTAATACAGGGAATTCGCTAAATAAAATCCGTCAGTTTTATATGTTTTCCAGAAGTATTTCATCGATTGAAATGTAAAAAATGTTCTTGTTTAAATGATTTTTTTTCTTCTCAATGTCAACAAATAAGTCTTTTACCAATGTAGAGCTATTAACTCTACAGTATCTAGTTTATTTTGACGCTATTTATTGTACAAATATGTTAAATATTCCCCGTAGAAACGACACACAGTTTAAACTGTAGGTAACGAATTGCTTAGATCATATGATCAATACTTTGTTTTAATCCCAGAAATTATGTTATTTAACCCGTAAGTTTCTCATGTTGACCTTATCAAATATTCATTACCTTTACTCTCAACATTGCGTCATCAAAGAGTCAGCATTGATCAAAATTATAGGATCTTTTCCCTTCTGACAAAAGCATCATCTCGTACATGTTTCACTCACCAAATAATATAGATTTCAGTAAATACATCTTTATATGTATACATAATATAATTTTCCTCAATAATCCAGCATATAATGTAAAATTTCCAGTACTGTGTTTCATCATTTGTATAAACATTGACATTATATCAAATATATAACGCTAATTGTTTTGATATTGATGGATAGTTACGTGACAATAAAGTATCCCTAGTTAACAGTGGAGCTGTTGAGATATGCGAATGTTACAGTGGGCATAGTTGTTTGTCAAAAACCAATGTCTCAAATGATAGTAATGAATTCCCAAGATAAGTAACAGCAAATTGATAAAGACATCCTTTAATATGTACAGAGAGATGTACCCTTATGACAAAAACACTTAGTACTGAACATAGATAATATTATTATCACTTCTCCAGCAGTTCCTATTTTTAGAAGTGTGAGATAACCTTTTCTGGCCCTGGGGATCGAGATATCTCGTGATTTTGGGGTGTGAGATATTTCTTTCTTCCGTAAATGGTTGTATTCCGTGTAAGACAGCCCATAGAAGACATGGTCGCGTGAAGCTGTTTTACACGGGTAAACGTCCAATCCAACGTTCCGATTTGTTCGACGTCATAGTGATTACCATAACAAGGTCCGTGAATTATTTGACATCACAGTTGGAAAATCCACAAGAAATGGCAAGCATTACTTTCCTTCGGTTTGTTCGTTGTATTTTACGGAAGAAATAGCTTCTTAAAATTAAAGATCGGGATATCTTCCACTTGTTAGAGAAATTCTTCGTCTTTTTCCCTCGTTACACTCGGGAAAAGACGGAATTTCTCACACTCGTGGAACATATCCCTAATCTTTTATATGGTTTCGTATAAGGAACTAATAATCTTACCCCTTTGCGGGGGGGGGGGGGGGGGGGGGGGCTATCTCACTTCAATCGTAAGCACGTGCAAACAAATCAAGATGTCTGCCATCGCTTCAAATGTTCATGCGATTTATCCAGTATTATTGTTGTATGATTTAATAATTTTTTCTGTTTATGTAAAGAATGAATATATACCTCGGGATGGACATGATATCTAAGCCTTCGGGTTTGAGATCAGCCTATCTCACATTTTCCCTTGGGATAGATACTATATGTCATACACCAGTGTAAGACAAAAAATCACGTGCAGTTTACCTGCAAACATTGTGTTTGCACATTTAGGGTCTGCAGTCTACATCTATCCTCATTAGTAATCATAAGGGGATTTATTCTACGCTTTATAAAATTGTTATACCATTTGAAGTAAAACATTTTACAGGAAATACAAGAAAAATCGTCTTTTTAAATATCGCGCGCTCGGGTATACATCCCTGGTTTTATGACGTTACAAAAAGGGACATAACTCCTTGTGTAGACAGACGAAAAAGAGGCGATGTGTTTGTGTGTAGTTTAATATAATTAAAGATGAATACAGTGAGAAATAAAATTGAACAACAGTGGAAGTGCGAGACATAAGAATCTCAAACACTCTCGGATAAGATTGACTTAGCACTGGAAATGTTACCCTTGGGTGTCTGAGATTCTCCCGTCTCGCACTTCCCCTATTGTTAGATTCTTAATATTTTACATTCGTTTTTTTAAGCAATATAAAAGCTAAGAAACAACCGGTATCCTGTGAAGCTAAGTCGGATCATGTAATTTATTTTGGTTTTTTTTATTTATGATTTTTTGAAATAGTCAAAGACCTGCGACTGAACTATTGTATACAGTTTGTGGGATAAACATCAACAAGCACTTATCAGCTGGTAAACGGTTTCATTTTCAAATTTTCTCTGAATCGCCTAGAAACGGCTAGGTTGCAATATTAAATCGCATGCTTTAATATAATTAATTACATATATCTCACTTCTGTGATAAGCACATTCTCGTATAGGAAGTGCAGTTATTCTGCATCAATCAATAGTTAAGTTACATTTTCTGACTTATCAATATTTTGCACATTTGGGGTTTTCCGAGAGACACGAGTTGTTAGCAAAGGTACGATTTATAGCTTTAGTCTTATGTTTCAAGGAAAAAATTCTCAATAATCTACAGTAACTATTTTCTTTTTAGCCTTTTAATGTCCCAAAAGGTATAATAACTTTATTATGTGGACCGTTTCCCCTTTAAGACCTTCACTGTCGATGTGTAAACCTTGTATGGGTTTACTTGGTGGCTAACTTTTCTTGCATTTCGATTTTATGGCAAAAAATGCTCATATGGACACATTCCAGAGACAGTAGATACATTATATACTGAAATGTATTTGCTTTTTGAGATATTAAGAAAAATGTTGTTCGTTGAACATTTCGATCTCCTTGTTCCTTTATCAATATTGAAATCTGTGTGTAAATTACTTCAAACGTTTCTTGAAGAGTCTGGTCGGTTTAAGATCGAAACTACTAGCACCACGCGACATCAGCATTGTATGGTTTTTTTTCTTTCTTTCCCCCTTTTTTAAATTAATTTCATATTGTGTGCATTTATAATCTAGCCGAACAAGAAACCAGAGATGCGCACTTATCATTTGAACAATTGTACCTGTTTTACTCATTGAAACGAAAAGCTGTTAACATATGAATATACATGGATACAGACACAACTATGACTCCTCATAGATCAAGTTAGCCGATTTATATGTTTTTTGGGGGTGGTGGTCGGTTGATATCTAGTCAATTAGAATTCTATATTATTAAGTCGATGCTATATTGTTAGTCAAGGAAGAAACAAGTTAAAGCCTTTTCAGCTTGCTTAATTCTGTAAGTAAATATTTGTATAACTTCTCTATTTGTTTTAATAATAATGTGCGTTTAAATTGTGTGTGAAAGAGTATTTCAGAAAATCCAGATTTGGTAGATGGTAATTTCAGCAATATTTATTCAGAAAAGACATACGCAAAACATTGGGAAGATCAGGAGATCCGAAATATGATTTAATGCTGGATTGACACAGAAGGACCTTAAAAATACGCCAATTGAAATCATCGATATATCTTGGAAATTAATTACAACATGGTAGATAAGAATTTCCTTGGATCGCACAGTGTATTTGGTCAAAAAGGATCGAATAGTAAAATTGGTCGACTAGAAACAGCAAGAAATTTTCACCACTTCCATGACCTCATAAGCTACTTAATGTATTATTTCTTTCTATAATAAAAAGCTTTTCATCTTCTATCCGTAAATTATTCGCATATGTTTTCGTCGAATTTTCAGGGTATTTCTTCATCGATGGAACTGATATCATATCTAATCTGGACCATTCCCTAGAGCCACATTACAGGATGTTTCATTAATGCTGAAATATATATGTCAAATACAGAAAATATGATTTTGGTCTTATTACAAAATTTTAGGATTTTTCGTTGATGCTGGCATCAATTTCATATCGAATACAGAGTATTACTTGTATGTACTTCATCCCAGATGACCGCTAGCGGGAAATATAGTTTAACGTATTACCATAAGAATGCATATTCAAAGGTTTTCTAAAAACTACTATTCCAATGAGAATCAAACTTAGTTTCAATGATCCTTAGATGGTCCCTTCTCAGACTAGGTATCTAGCAGCTATCTAACCAGTCCGTTCTTCATCCATGATTAAACCAGCGGTTTAACATTGGACCTTTGTGTTACACGTTTAAAAATCCTAGAAACTACTTGTCCAAATAAAACCAAACTTAATCACAATCGTTCGAAGATCAAGTATCCGTTTAGCCCGTAGTTTATCTGAGATAGCCGCCAGTGGTTTAACATTCGATGAGAGGTTACTCCTTGAAACACGTGTACAGCATAACGAAATTTTCTGTTGTTTATGCAATTTTGGTATTTTCTGATTCTGAACCATTGGGCCGATGCCACTGCTGGTGGACCAGAGGTCCCGAGGGTATTCACCAGTCCAAAATTCAGACTACTCTGACATGAAAATTTTACCTTGCTTTTTATAAAAATTTACTGTTATTGTTAAAATTCTAACCATTAAAAATACCGAGGCTTCATTCCATATATTGCACTCGGTAGATGTCCTTGGTACTTGATGTGGCCTCCAATTTCGATATTTTTGGTAATGAGTACTTCTTTTTATCCCCGCACTTTCGAATGAAAGTTCGGGGATATTGTCGTTGGCCTCGTCCGTCCGTTCGTCCGTCCGTCTGTCCGTCCGTCCGTCCGTCCGTCCGTCCGTCTGTTCGTCCGTCCGTCCGTCACACATCCTTGCGACGCGAACTCCTCCTACATTTTTGGATTTA